>PVIH01008017.1:0-94955 GCA_004025045.1 Sigmodon hispidus
TCCCCAGTGATGCAGGTCTGGCTTCTGACTGCATCCCCAGTGATGCAGGTCTGGGTTCTTACTGCATCCCCAGTGATACAGGTCTGGCTTCTGACTGCATCCCCAGTGATACAGGTCTGGCTTCTGACTTCATCCCCAGTGATGCAGGCCTGACTTCTGACTGCATCCCCAGTGATGCAGGTCTGGCTTCTGACTGCATCCCCAGTGATGCAGGTCTGGCTTCTGACTGCATCCCCAGTGATGCAGGTCTGGCTTCTGACTGCATCCCCAGTGATGCAGGTCTGGCTTCTGACTGCATCACCAGTGATGCAGGTCTGGGTTCTGACTGCATCCCCAGTGATGCAGGTCTGGGTTCTTACTGCATCCCCAGTGATACAGGTCTGGCTTCTGACTGCATCCCCAGTGATGCAGGCCTGACTTCTGACTGCATCCCCAGTGATGCAGGTCTGGCTTCTGACTGCATCCCCAGTGATGCAGGTCTGGGTTCTGACTGCATTCCCAGTGATGCAGGTCTGGGTTCTGACTGCATCACCAGTGATACAGGTCTAGCTTCTGACTGCATCCCAGTGATGCAGATCTGGCTTCTGACTGCATCCCCAGTGATGCAGGTCTGGCTTCTGACTGCATCCCCAGTGATGCAGGTCTGGGTTCTTACTGCATCCCCAGTGATGCAGGTCTGGCTTCTGACTGCATCTCCAGTGATGCAGGTCTGGCTTCTGACTGCATCCCAGTGATGCAGGTCTGGCTTCTGACTGCATCCCCAGTGATGCAGGTCTGGCTTCTGACTGCATCTCCAGTGATGCAGGTCTGGCTTCTGACTGCATCCCAGTGATGCAGGTCTGGCTTTTGACTGCATCCCCAGTGATGCAAGCCTGGCATATGGTAAACAATGACTAGATATGTGCTGAACGAACACAAAGCAACTTAAGTTTAAAGTATTTAATTTTCTGACATATTCTAGATGAAGCAGTGGAAGTACCCAAGAGATACTCATTTGTTGTTCTATAAGAATTTTTCGTTTTCCCAGAGAACCTTTTCTGACTAAAATACAATGATAGCACTCATAGAGATTGCAAGAACCTCAAAGTCATGCATGTCAACCCTGGGAAGAGGAAGGAGACACAGCCCCATCATACTCCTTCAAAAAGCAGATATCTGCTAGGTTTAAGCAGGACATCCTAATTATCATGGGTTAGCAGGGCACATATGGATTCAATGTTCCCAGCCTCTCCACACTTGCACTCCAGATAGTAAAGGGGAATGGATTCATCTGTTTGTCCACATTGGTGAATCAATACCATCCCTAGTCCTAGTTCTTCCCAGAGGCGGAGCTCCCAAATCCTCACATATTCTGGGATCTTCAGAGACTGACCCTGGATGACTCATCTGTCCATGATCCGCTCATGTTTCCTTTTACCCTCTGAGCTAATGTGTGGTAAAAATACCTCAGAGCCAGCCAGGTCTTGAGCTTCAGTCTAGTGGAAGATTACAAAATTGGACTCCAGAAGACTTGAATTCTAGAACAAGTTTTTATATGATTTACATGATTGTGTTTCTTTCTTTCTTTCTGGGTCAATTTTTCACCTGGAAATTGAGGTGTTTGGTCCTAAGGCATTTCTGAGCTTCTTTCCAATTTATATATTTTTTTTCTAATTCCACTCATATATATGAAACATTTTTAAAACTTTGTTTTAAAAGAAAACTGAATACAAAGCAGCATTGTAGGTATTGGACACATTTGTGGAGGAGAGAAGACAAGGAGAAATGGGTTGCTTATTCTTCCATGTGTACAAATGTTGGACAAAGAGTTTCAACCATACTTGGTCCATAAGAAGGGAAAAATATCAGAGGCAAGGTGAGATTTCAAGTTGCCCTTGAAGTAGAGCATCCAGCAAAGGCCTTGGGAAGAACAGTCCTTAGCTGGATGACAAAGCAGATTCAAAACAGAAATGCTGGTGGGAGGGGTACTTGTAGAAATGAGGAAAGATAGTGGGAACAGAAACAGCTGGGAAAGACCTGGATTGTTTGTGTGAGCAGAGGGGTGTGTGTGTGTGTGTGTGTGTGTGTGTGTGTGTGTGTGTGTGCATTCCAAAAATAAATTAATGAAAAACATAAAACCATTATAAGACGTCATTAAAAGGAAATACAATCAGGTAATTTTATGTGGCTTCTCTGGAAACTTTTAAATGAAAAATGAACAACAGTCTTGGCCCTTTAAAAAGAAAAGGAAATAGTTCCTGCTGTGAGCTACAGCCAAAGTGCAGCTTTGCATAATCAAATTTGACCCTCAGTCCCTTCCCTAGAGGAAATGGCACTCAGCAGAGCTGTTGAGGGAGATGGGGAGGGCGGGACAGATTGCATTTGTGCCCAGCCTTTCCTTTACTGACGTCCCAGGCTGTAATTTGTCGTTTGGAAATGAAGTCTACTGGTCTAGTAACAATCTTCTAACCCTCACTTTAAGTCCCCACAGGTATGTGCTATAGTTGAAATGTGAAATGTCCCTCATGTATTTGGACACTTGGTCTCCTGTTGCTGATGCTGTTTTGGGAAGCCTGAAGTCCTTGGGTCAGGAAGCCTGGCCGACAACAGCAGGTTATTAGGAACCGGATTTGAGAGTTATAGCCTGCATTAATTCTGGCTTGAGCTCCCGTCCTCCTGGTCAGGTAACACAATGTATCCAAGCTCCACACTCCGCCATTGTGGATTCCACCATGCCTTGCCTGTATAGTGATGGGTCCTTTTCAATCATGAGCCAAAATTAAATCCTTCCTCCCTTGAATGCTTCTACCTGGCATTCTGTCACAGTGACAGAAGGTAACTAACACAGTGTGGAACATCTATTGTTTGTCATTAGCTCACAAAGACTGGACACGTAATTACTGAGCTTTTATTTGGGAGAAAAGGAGACAGGTATGGAAGCTGTGGATGAGTGGGCTCTGAGGAGTGCCTCTCTCCCACCCTCCTCCCACTCTGGCTTCCCATGCTCCACTTGAGTGAGTCCTCTGCCACTGCCCAGTCAAGGGATGGATAGTAGTTACTAAATGTTTTGGTCCTTTCACACAAGGCTGGGCGGGCGTCTCCCTTCTGTGTTCTCCTAAGGGTTTCAAGAGAGAAAAGAAAAAGGAGAGAAAAAGGAAGGAAGAAAAAAAAGCATGTTCTGGAATTAGCTGTCTGCAAGCAGATGATTGAAATGAAACCAAAGAAAGAATATCCACGTGCCACTCTGAAGGAGCCCGATGTCCAATCTCAGGCTTCACATTCCCAGTGCACACATGGTTGCTGGGAGCAGCAGCATGATAATCTATAAGTCACATAATGTGAATTTATTTTCTCGATTGAATTTTTTTATACGTTATTGAAATGAATTTGGACTTGTCCTTTATTAAACAACAGGGAACCGTTACAGGTGCCTCGCAAAGGAAATTTGAATATAGCAGCTTACATTTGCTGTCAATCAGAATCACGGCAAGGCACATGGGGCATATGGGACATATGGGGAACATTGTAAAGTGGTGTCCATAGAGGATGCCTGTGTAGATGGCTGTGGACAAAGTACCAAGAAACCAGCAAGGAAGCTGTGGGACCTTAGTGATGTGGAGCCAACGTGCCTCCCGTGACACAGATGAAGCCCTAGCTCTAGCGGGTAGATGGCTGCTAGCCGAGAGTGTGCTCCTTAGCTGAGGAACACACTGCAACAGAAACAAAAGGAACCAGGCTAAGTCCTGATCTCTCTTTTTTTCACTCTCCAGAGTCTCTCAGAGTTCTCTCATTGACAGAGCCCAACCAGAGGCTAAAAGGCAGAAGCACCCACAGGTGTGGTCTTTATGCATTATGTTCCAGGATTGGAGCCTCACAGGAAAAGTGAGGCAATGCACTGGTGGACACAGGGATGACTTAGAAAACAGGCGTGTGTTCCCATCAGTAGAGATGGAGATGGGCAGATGCAATCTCCTTTGCTCCTCACGGCAACCCTGCAGAGTTCTTACCTTATGCTAATAAGGCATCTTGGACTGGCAGAGGTCAGACCACTGACCCCACTCCAGAAGAAGAGAGAAAGACAATATCAGCCCTGGATTTTGGCCATGACAGATGTTTATCTTGCTTACCACACACCCTTACCACCAACCTGGGGATGATTTAGTTTACGCCTGTATGAAGAAAGTCCCTCCACTTTGCCCAGCCCCTCGGATTGCCTAGAGCCCACTATGGTATTCAGTACCACACAACACAGCAACTATTTATGTATTGGTTTTATTCGGTGCTGTGGGTGGGTGAAAGTCTCTGAACTTCAGAGTCTATTTTCCTAAGGATCAATAGAGGAACCTTTTTTTTTGTGTTGATATCTGACAGTGCTTAGCATGTTTTGCCGCTTGGCAGATGATCAATATATACTTCCTAAATTTAAAAAAGTAGCATAGTAAGGCCTTTGTCAGGCTGTGTAGGATGTGCACATGTGTGTCTGGGAGCACATACATAGTGTCAGCTAGGGTCCAACCCAGGCAGCAGGACTTCATTAGCTGAGAAATGAATGCTAGAGATTCAGAAACCTTGTAAGTCACTGGATGGGCAGAAGTAAGGGGCCGCCCTTAGACTATTGATTTCAAGTCAAATCACCCTAGTCATGAGTGGTAGGCTGGAAAGACATGATTAGTAAGTTTCACCTCTGACATGAAGACTCAACATTGAAGCATGGAGTTAAACCACAACACACACAACACAACCCTCTCCCTGACCCTGCATCCCACTGCAGTGCAGGCCAGTGGCTTCGATCTACTTCTCCACTACACATGCAGGTTTAGCTCATTAGCACATCTACATTGCAACTGGAACCCCAGCTCTAACGAAGTATGCAAAGAAGGTTGGAGGCCTCTCCAGCCTTGGGACATTGAAAGAAGCCTGGTAAGGAGTAAAAATGAATTCAGATCACATGACACCCGGCACTTGCGTATGCTGCCATCATGCTGTACATGAATATGCGGGCCTGGATCCATGTATTTGGAGCATTGGGAAGGTCAGCAAGATGGAGGTGAATTCTAAGGGATTTTAGATGGAGCATTTGTGTTCTAAGTGGTTAAAGTTGATAATGGATCTCAAGATCACACTTGAAGGGAAGCAGGTGTTCCATAAAGACAATCTGTGCTATGAAAAAAAAGTATATGGAGGTCCTCCCTTGGTGCCAGCATGGCTGTGGGATAAGGAGGCAGTGGGACACCAAGTGTCTTTTATGGGTGTGAACCTGTCTTTTAAGTAGTAATTGCTCATTAAAAGCAACTCTTTAAATTTCCCCATCCTTTAACTTCTGTCTACACACACACACACACACACACACACACACACACACACACACACACACACATACACACACGATTTCTCTGTTTAACAGCCAGGCTGTCCTGTCTTGGAACTCCAACTATAGACCAGGCTGGCCTCAAACTCACAGAGATCCACCTGCCTGGGCCAGTTTCAGCTTTTTTTTTTTTTTTTTAATTGACAGGACCCTCTAGTGGTACAACTCAAAATTACAGTTTTTCATAGCTCCACTTTGAAATGACCCGAGAAACACAAAACTAGACTGAGATGACACCCAGCTTGGAACTGGAGATCAAGAGCCCTCTCACCCAGTAACTTGGGAAACTCCCACCTCCCCGTGAGGGGCAAGGCTGACTCTAGCTAGTGCTGACTTAGGACAATGGTTTTCAACTAAGGCCAGTTTCATATCTCAAGGCACATTTGGCAATGTCTGGAGACATTTTTGGTTGTCCTGATGAGAAAGACTGTTATTGACATCTAGTGACAGCAATAACTATCCAGCCCGTAGTGCCCACAAGTCAGTTGATGAGTTCCACCTTAAAGGACAACAATTATGCATCAAGACTCAAACTCCTTATATTGCCCACAATTCTGCTTAAGCATCTTACACACACACACACACACACACACACACACACACACACACACACACACACATCCATGCTTGTCTTAGTTAGGGTTTCTATTGCTGTGAACAGACACCATGATCACAGCAACTCTCACAAAGAAAAACATTTAACTGGTACTTGCTAACAGTTCAGAGTCTATTATCGACACAATAGCATACAGACAGACATGGTGCTGGAGAGGAAGCTGAGAGTTCTCCATCTTCAGGCTGTCTGCCACACTGGGCATATTTTGAGCATATAAGACCTTAAAGCCCTCTCCCACAGCGACACATTTTCTCCAACAAGGCCACGCCTCCTAATAGCACCTGCACTCCCTATGGGCCATAAGTATTCAAATACATGAGTCTATGAGATCCATTCCTATCCAAACCACCACAATGCTTTACTTATAAATTATAACACATGCTGCAGCATGCATAAAACTTAAAAGCACCATGTGAAATAAATCACTTACAAATATCTTTATATATGTATATATATACATATATATGTGTGTGTATACCTAGAATAGCAAATTTGTAGACAGAGAAGTAGATTGGCAGTAGTCAGGAGCTCTAGAGAAGGCTGGAGAGTTTGTGTCCAATGGATAGAGTTTCAGTTTGGCAAGACAAAATTACTCTGAAAATGAATAATGTCCACAGCCACAAAACACTCTTGACTACACAATACCATTAAGTCACACATTTGGTGTGACTAAAATAATATAACCCAAATGTGGTGGCTTATGCCTGAAGTATCAACACTTCAAAGGCAGAGGCAGAAGGATTGTTATGAGTTCAGGGCCAACCTGAGCTACAGAGTGAGACCGTTTTGGGTTTCCACTGAATTAGTTGGTAGTCACCATAAACCAGAGAAGACAGGAGTAAGCAAATGTGGCTGCTTGGCTACATAAAATGGGAACAATCTCATGACCAGCCCTGCTTTTGTAGACCACAGACTTTCAGAATTCTGGGTGGAGTCCCTGCCCCCAACAGGTGTAAGCATTACCACAGCCTTGCCTCAGACAGACTCAAAAGATCACCTGCTCTGAGCAGCTTGACATGCAGTCAGGAAGCTCCCACACCTGCATGTGAGAGTCATGTCACCCAAGGCCACACTTCAGGTCGAGAAGTGTCCTTGTACAATGCCTACAGGGTTGTGCAGGGTTTATGACAGGGTGAGATAACTCTCTTTATTGTACACCAGTCACCCTGAAATCCTACTTAATAACTCCCATTTCTGTCTCTGTGAATTTTCTTTAAACACATTTTATGAATTTAAAAATCTTATTATTGTCTGTGTGTGCATGATGTGTGTATGTGATGTGTATGCATGATGTGTGTGTATGTTCATGTGTGTGTATATGTGTGTGGTGTGTGTGTGTGTGTGTGTGTGTGTGTCTGTGTGTCTGTGTGTACAGCCAGGGAATAGCTTTCAGGAATTGCTTCTCTCCTCCCCCTTTGATGAAACAAAGGCTTTTATTTTTGCCGTGAGGCCTACTCCGGGCTAGCTAGTGATTGTCCCTTCTCCAGTTCGTGTCTCACCACAGGACTGCTGAAAATAAAGACGCATGCCACTGCACTCAGCTTTGTTAGATGGGTTCAAACCCAGGTTCTCAGGCCTGTGTAACAAGTGCTTTTACCCATTCAGTCATTTTGACCATAACAAAATATCTCCACATACCCATCGCTATTGGATTTTCTATCCTCTCCATCTTAATGATTTTTATTATTTAATATATTGATTGTGTTGAATTTATAAGGCAAGCCCTCTTTAAAAACCTGCTTTGTTTGGGATTCATTCTCTCTGTCTCTGTCTGTCTGTCTGTCTCTCTCTTTCTCTCTTCCTCCCCAATTCCACCAGATGGCAGCGGCGCACCGTGCAGTGTGCTGGGAGCCAATCAGGGCCATTTCATTCTGCAGTGACCTTAATATTACCATCACCGTTTTATAGATGAGTGGACTGACTGCAGAAGATTGAATTACCAACCTTCTCCGCTTCCAGGCCCCAGCATCCATAACACACAGAGCTAGAGTTCTGAACCTAAGTCTGGCTGTTTTGGAAGACACCTCGGTTACTGAGCTTGGCTGTTCAGAGACAGCCTGAAGAGGTCCCTAACTACACTCCTCCTGTTCTCTAGTAGATTATGCCATACGGCTTGCCCTGAATGTAAACTCTTGTCTTTTTCTTTTTCTTTTTCTTTTTCTGTCCAGCTAACTCAACCTGGGTAACTGGACTTGAAAGATCCACAGTCTGAATCACCTTTGTGTTCTAGGTTTGGTGGGACTCAGTGTAAGGATGTGTTTTGATGGTTTGGCTACATGAACACTCCCTCAGGGTGGGTGTTTGATAAATGTTAATCACTGCCAAGCAGTTCAGTGGGGAGAGACTATGTTATGAAGGAAGCCAAGCTGCAGGGGGGACTCGAAAGCCCACACAGCCTCCAGCTTCTTTTAAACACCCACAGCCACTTCAAGCATTAAGGCCACATTCAGAGGTGTGGACTGCAAAGGGGAGAGAGGAGGAAGGTCTGGGGCCAAGGAAGTGCTGGGGGAAGATAAAGGAGGGAGCAGAGGACAGAGCCCTGGGTGCTTTGCAAGCTTCAGTGCTCCCTAAAGGGCAGCCCAAAGGAGGGGTTTGCATCCGCTACTGAGAAGGTACATGGTATAGAGGAGGGAGAGACAGACAGAAAGAAGAGGCATGGGTATAGGAACTTAGCAACTAAGCCCACTTCCTGCTCCCGGGCCAGAACCTTCTGGACTGTAAGGCCTCTTTCTAGATCCTGAGCATTGCTCTAGCCATTGTATCCCTGCTGGAGATGGCATTGAACAAGTAAGTCCCCATCCTCGGAGAAGGAACAGAATCTCTAGGCTGGTGAGGGTTGTCAAGATGGAGATGGGATGTTTTATCGCACATCTGGTTATTGGGATAAGACCAAAAGCCAAGGTCTGAGGAAGGCACAGAAATCCAGGAAGTGAAGAGGAAAACTTCCAGGCCCCAAAAATGGAGGAAGGGAGATGAACACACAGTAAAGGGAGCAGGAATCCAAGCTAAGGGGCCCAGGAGCAGGGCAGTGACACTGGGTAAGGCAGCTCCTGCTCACCAGGGGTTGGAGTCTCTTTCTTTTCTGTGTGACTTGTGGCTTGTTTGAGAGGTTCAGCTAAGAGCACAGGGGAGGCTAGGGTCTATGGTAAAAAGCAAGACTCAGGAGACCGGTTGTGACAGTAACCTCCAGTTCAGGAAAGAGTCCCCAAAGTGTAGGCAGGCTATTGATTCCAAGTAAGATAACTGTCTTAGAGTTTCTAGTGCTGTGAACAGGCGTCATAAAAGAAACATTTAATTGGGGCTGGCTTACAGTTCAGAGGTTTCGCTCATTATCATCATGGCAGGAAGCATGGTGTGATGCAGGCAGACAGCTAAGAGTTCTACATCCAGATCAGCGGGCAGCAAGAAGAGACTGAGACACAGGTACTGTGAAATATTCCTTTAATTGTGTTAGAGTTGTTTCACCTTGCCTGCATAAGGCACCTGATTGTTCTAAAAGAACGCTTAATGGCCTAATGGCTAGGCAGGAGAGGGAGAGGTGTGGCTGGTAGGCAGAGAGAATAAATAGGAGAGAAAGCTAGACTCAAGAGAGAAGAAGGAAAGGAGAATGGGGGTGGGAGAGAAAGAGAGGAACATGCCAGGGGACCGAAGCCAGGCAGTCACCAGCCAGACATGGAGGCAACAGGAAAGTAATATATACAGAAAGAAAGGGGTGGGGGGCCCCAAGGTTAACATAGATGAAGAGAAACAAATTAAAATAAAAGCTAAGATAAGGCCAAGCATTCATTACTAATAAGAAGTCTCTGTGTCATGATTCGGGAGCTGGTTGGTGGCCCCAGAAAAGGAAGCCTGCTACACAGGTGCCCTGATGAGCATCTGAGACCTCAACGCCCACCCCAGTGATACCCTTTCTCCAACAACACAACATCTCCAAAATAGTGCCACTCCCTGGTGTAGCTGCAAGTTTTTCTTAATTGTTTGGGCCCATGGCCCAGAGGAATCTTTCCCACTCACTGCCCCACAGCCACTTATAAAATAATTACTCAGAGGCTAATATGTGGTGGAAATGTTCGTCTCTATGCAGTGTAACTCGTTCTGTAAATAAAGGAACTGTTTTGGCCTGTGTCATGCACTGTACCAGTAGGCAGGAAATCAGAGACAGGTAGAGGAGGGTGGAGTTTTCATCCAGATTCCATCCAGCCACCAAAGAGGAAGCATGTAAGGGACCCAGGTGAGCTGGCCACACACCAGGTAGATTAATGGAAATGGGTTGAATTAGGATGAAAGAGCTAGCTAGCAATGTGCCTGACACATAGGCCAAACAGGATGAAATTAATATAAGCATCTGAGTCATTTGGGGGTGTGGGGGGGAGCTGCTGCAGGTGGGTCAGACCTCTGGCCCAGATGAGTTCAGAAATCTCATACAACACTAATATAAATTACAATTTTTTGGCCTATGGCTCAGGTTCAATACTTTACAACTTAGCTCATTTCTATTAATCTATGTATTGCCTTGTGGCTCCATTGCTTTACCCATGTCCCATTACATCTTGCTTTCTGGGCGGCAGCCTGCAGCATCTCTCCTTGACTCTGTCCTTCTTCATCTTTATCTCTGCTTGGATTTCCTGCCTGCCTCCAAGCTGTCTTGCCATAGGCCCAAACAGCTTCTTTATTAACAAATGGTAATAAAGTACATTCCCAGCATACAGAAAGACATCCTACATCACTTCCCATTTTCTATCTAATCAAAAAGGAAGGTTTCAATTTTAACATGGTAAAAATATATAGCAAAACAGTTAGCAAGCAAGAATTTCTGTTATAATATCCCATCTATTTGTATTCAGCAAAACTAAAGAAAATATTCTATCATTTATCTTTGTGAGGCTAAATTTTATATTTAATTTACCTTTTATTGTAACTAAGGAAAACTGTAATTATAACTATCTAGTCTTCAACTACATCAAAGACCACAGAAGAATATAATATTACCTGCGTAAACAGGGAGGGCATTGTAAGCAACATCCAAAATCCTAGAAATAACAGAGATATCTGGTTGCCTGGACAGTCACCCAAAGTTCCTTTGCAGAAAAGGGTACCAATGAGTCACACTTCCCTCCTCAGTTCTGGGAAGCAGTTTTAAATAGCATAAAGCTATGTTTTTAAGCCCATGGCTTGAGCTCCCAAACCCGAAAACAGTGGCTGAGAGAAGCCTTTCATATATATCTCAGCCCATGAGAGACACTGTGGAAATTAGCCATGCAGCTTCTGGTGGCTGGTGGCCAGCTACATCTCCCAGGCAGCTGCCAGGAGTCTCTGCACTGCTGCAGGCATGAGACTGTGAGACTAGGATGCCCACTGTGGCTCCATTTCTGTGTGTTCAGAATCTTTTTAGAGCTTTTTCATTGCCCCACAGTGGGCATCATTTGTAGCCAGAAGTTTTTCTTACTTGTCCAGACCTGTAGTCGGGAAGAATCTTTCCCACCCTAGCCTAAGGAAGCTATTTTTATTCAAACCACCACAACTCACAACTCATGGTTGTATGTATTGTTCACTGGTCTTATTCCTGTGATAGAACACCCCACAGAAGCAGTTTATGGAAGGAAGTTAATTGGTTTATTCAGGCTTACAGTTTGGTGGGAGAGCCATTGTGGCAAAGAGCAACACACAGTCAGTTACACTGTATCCACAATTGGGAAGTAAGAAGAAATGCTTGCCTTTTCTTTTCCTTTTTTTAATATTTATTTTTATTTTATGTGAATTGGTGTTTTGCCTGCATGTATAACTATGTAAGGGTGTCAGATCTTGGAATTACAGACAGTTGATAACTCCCATGTGGATGCTGGGAAACTGAACTCAGGTCCTCCAGAATAACAATCAGTGCTCTTAACCGCTGAGCCATCTCTCCAACCCTTGCCTTTTCTTTTTATTATGTCCCTGGACCCCCACCCAGACAATGGTATTGATCATATTCAGTTTCTATTTTTCCATCCCAGTTAACCTAATCTAGATAATTCCTCACAGATGTGCACAGAGGCTTGTCTCCTAGGTGATTCTAGATCCTATCAAGTTAACAGGCAATATTAACTGTCATCATGTGCCTCCCTTAACAGCAGCCCAGACTGTAGACACTCATCAGCATTAGTGAGCCTGAGAAATGACATTAAAGATTTCTTTATTGTTTGAAGGGTACTGCTTGACATTTAGCTGAACTAGAGGGGTCCATGCAAAGTAACCCTACTTTAAAAAAAGAAATAAGAAAGTAGAATATTCTAAGCCTGAATGAAGCACTCTGCTACAAGAGGTTATGTAAACTTCTGTAGCCACAGAATAAGGAAAGTCATAAATCAAGACATTCAGTGAATGTGCTGGGCAGGCTGCAGCAGAGACAAGCCTTTCCTATGCATTTCAGATGTCTTTTTCTTTCTCTCTTTTTGATATTTTTGAGAGAGGGTCTACCCACACAGCCAAAGCTGATCTTGAACTTGTGATCTTCCTGCCTCAGCCTCCTGAGTGCTGAGATTACAAGTGTGGCTAGCATGCTTGGCTCTGGCTCAAATGGTGTCCTAAAAGCATTCTTAGTTGGGGAATGGTGGAAGCCAGAGGTCTTCCAGTCTTAGGAATCCATTCTGCAACAGTCTCAAAGGGGTTAGATCTGGTAAGGTGTGGAAAGTGAACAGCTGCTAAGAACTCAGATAGCCTGAGATAACTTAGGTCTTCAATGTGTGTCTATCTCTCTACAATTCCTCTGTTCACCTCAGCCAAGGCTGAACAGTCTGCTGCGCCTTCAGTCTTTAATACAGATAAGACTTCTTCAGAGAGCTCAGCTCCACAGATATCGTCAGAGACATTTCTTACCCCTTGTGGAGTAACTGAGTCCCAGGGACAGGAAGAAGAGGATGTGGTAGAGTTCAGCTACACTGAGTGGCCTGTCTAAAACATTGCTGCAGGAATGCCCTGGAGAAGTATCTCTGAAGGGGTGACAGGGCCACAGGAAGGTGACCTGGCAGGTTCTTGGGTCAGGAAGCCAAGAGCAGACAAGCACTGAATGGGAGAAAACATCCACGATGGCAACTTTTGCCCAGTCCCATCCATTCCCTCACCAGAAGAGACTTCCCTCAGCTACTGCTAGAACTGAGTGTCTTGTTCTTAAGGGTCCTCAGCCTGCTAACAGCCAAATGACACCTTTGTCAGAGAAAAAAATTCCTTACCCCTCTAAGAAAGATCACTGAGAATGTGGACTTAACCTGTCTTAGGTCAGAACTACTGTGAAGGAGGAAGATGTATACAATAGTAAATGTGTGTGTGTGTGTGTGGGGGGGTGACCAGGAGCTCTAGAGTCAGAGTCTATATGTGACCTCTGCTTGTCCCTCTGCTTGTCCCCTGACAATTCCCAACCTAATCCACATGTGGACCCTCATCCCATTCTTACGGACGTTCTAAAGGCAAGCTTTCTAGTCTTTGTCTTATGACTGAGAAGATGGATGCTGAGTCATCACATGTTGCTCAGCCCAGGCTACAGAACCAACTTATGAATTTCAGCGGGTCAAGTTCAACATGAATATTTCACCTTTCTTTCCCATGAGGAAGTAAGTGTTTGCAGACAGATCCAAATAATGAAAGATAAGGTCAATCCGGGTAGTTCTTTGTTTATGCCTGAATGATTCACTTCTTGCTGTTTGGGGCATTAAAATGTCCCTTCTGGAGGGATTATGATTGTGAGAGATAAATTACCACTTTTTAATTTAGTGCCTTTTTAAAAATTGACAACTCTATGTTAGCCCTCAAAAGTTATACTGGAAACTTCCCTGGTGTTTGACTTCTTTAAACCTCAGAGCCAGTGGCCCACATCACACAGTATGCACAGCAGAATGAGGAGGCAGCCATCTGCCAACCAGGAAGGGGGCCAGAACTGGGCCATGCTGGCACTCTGACCTCAGACTTCAGCCGCCAAAACAATGAGGGAATAAATCTGCGTATAAGCCTCTCTGCCTGTGGTATATTGTTATTGCAGCCCTGATGGAGGAATTCAAACACCCTACTGGGAGATAGGCCAACACAAGGTTAAAGGCAGAGCCAGTCTTTCAAGCCTGCCAAATCGGCTCCAAACTTGTAACATTGACTCCAAGTTTAAGATTTTCTCTAAACACACCCTCAGCTTTTGACAGCTCCCTAGGATAACTTCAAAAACTCAAGAAAGCAATGTATTCACCATTGATATTTTTATTATAGCAAGATATTGATCAGAGCCAACCAGAGAAAGAGACGGAAAAATCCAAGGGTTCCAATGGGAAGCATCTCTGTCTCCAGGGACACATTGTCCCATTGTCATCAAATTGGGATATCATGAGCAGAGCATTGCCATCCCAGGAAGCCTGGACAAGCTTCAAAGTCTATAGTTTGAGAGGTTTCATTACATAGCATGCTTGATTGGATCATTACTGACGTGTGTTCACAGCCCGGTCTTCTCATCACATGGTAGGCTCTAACTGGAGTCCCTTGGCTAGCATAAATTATTCAGTGTGATCCAAGGGGTCCCCTGGAAATAACAATGACATTGTGATCACTGGGGAAATCCCAAGGGTTTAGAGGTTCCTTCCTGGGAGCTGGAACAGTCCAGACCTATGTTCTGATAAAAGAAATTCTTTATTGTGCACAAGTGTGTGGCAGAAAACACTCTTCTGAGACCCCTGGCTCTAATACTCAAAAATGCCAAAGGCCTGACACTGAGCCTCGTTCAGAAAAGTTGTTATACTAAGCAAACTCCATACTTTGGTATACTGTGGTCAAAGCATAAGGCTCTTGTGGCGGGCTTCCACTCAGGGACACATTCAGAGTGTTTACTGAGATATCCCCAATAAACACTGTAGGATGAAGTAGGACTGTTAACCATTGAGAGTAATTGAGTCAAATCACAGTTTGTCTTAGTTAGAATTTCTATTGCTGTGCAGAGACTCCATGACCATGGCAACTCTTATAAAGAAAAACATTTAATTGGGGCTGGCTTACAGTTCCAGAGGGTTAGTATATTATCATCAGGGCAGGAAGCATGGTGGAATGCAGGCAGACATGGTGCTGGAGAAGGAGTTGAGAGTTCTACGTCCAGATCAGCAGGCAGCAGGAAGAGCCTGAACCACACTGGGTCTAGCTTGAGTACCTGAGACCTCAAAGCCTAACCTCAGTGACCACTTCCTCTAGCAAGGCCACACCTACTCCAACAAGGCCATGCCTCCTAATAGTGCCCCTCTTTATGAGCCCATGGGGACCACTTTCATTTAAACCACCACACAGCCCCTGATCACTACTGGAGACCAGGAAAATATCAGGTCATGTATCTTAAGAGTCACATCAGTTCAGGTGGGAATGTCATCTCTGAGAATGAGGACACAAGGACTCTATGCTTAAGGTAAATAGGTTTTGGTGTTGTAGAAGATTTCCGGCCCCATTTGGGCCATAAGTTTGAACCTTGCCCATGGTGGTTTTTCCCTCAAAGAAATGAATCAGACGCTTATATCAATTTCATACTGTTTGGCCTATGTCTCAAGCACATTGCTAGCTAGCTCTTTCATCTTAATTCAACCCATTTCTAGTAATCTATCTGCCATGTGGTCCGGCCGGTGGCTCACCTGGATTCCTTACATGACTCTTCTTTGGCAGTGGGATGGAGATTGACTAACTCCGCCCTCCTTCTACCTGTCTTTCCTCTGATCCTCCACCTACTTCTACGGTGCTCCACATAGGCCAAAACAGCTCCTTTATTTACAGAGAACAGTCCCACCACATTTTGGTGTACAACTGGCACCTGCATAGATCAAATGTGTGATCATTTCTCCAGAATGTAAGGATATGTATTGAAAAAGCAGCATTCTTACCACAGGAATGCCTCAGCTCAACACGGCAAGTAAAGTTACTTAAAACACATTAGACTCTTGGGTAACAAAGAAACTAAACCAAGCATTGTTTAAGTTTCCACAACTGATGCGCTAATGAATCCCTGAACTGTTGCTATGACATTGAGAATGGAGGTCAGAACACCCTGGAACCATTCCTGACTTAGTGTGAATGCTGTCTGGTACCTGTTGGCTATATTGCATTGTCTACATAGGTCACCAGAAGCAGTGTGTGAATGTCCACCAGCAGGTCACCAAGGGTTTAGGCATCCATTATAAATCTGAAAGCCTGGGTCTGTCACACGGAGATGCTTTTATCAACTTCTGTGACTATATCAACTTGTTGTTTTGAAACATGAAAAGAGCAGATCCATACAGAAATGTCACCATGTAAATATTATACACTTGGTGACAATAAAACTGGAAAAATCAACACTTTTTATGAAGCAGATCATATCAAGATAACCACTTGTCAGGCAGCCCTATAAAGTTGGGGTCTCTGCTCAATTCTTTGTCAACAGTATCAACAGGATGTCAGCCTCGTTGCTCTCTTCACGGCCTGGCCAGTCTCATTTGTGTGCGTGAATCCAGAGGTCACCACCAGACAGAATTAGCTTGTCTTTAATGGCCCACTATCTAACAAATTCTCAGAGATAAAAAAGGACTGTCCCCCTGAGGACTCAGCGCAGATTCTGATGTTGGGACAATGTGGCATTATGATATTTACCATTATCACATTACCTTCTAGAATGTGCCGCCATAGCAAGATTCTTTTAATAATAAATAATTATCTACACATTTTTTCATGAATAGGGATATGTAACTGGGTAGTTGGAAAAGAATAATTACATGTGTTTTTCATAACATAAGACCCTACATTGTCCCATGTGTCATGCAAACAGGTACATAATGTAAGTTTTGTGGTGTTGCTGAGTGTTAAGTCTGCATATATTACATGGCTGAGTATGTGACAATTTTAGTGTCCCCTACAGGGCAAATTCCTTGAGAAAAATCCCTTGTGGTATGAAAGGTGGAGTGGGTGCTCTTGGGTCCCTCCATTTATGTGTGCAAAGGAGGGTTTGAAGGTGATCAGAGGAGATTCACAGTTATAAAAGAAATGAAATCATTGGAATTCTCCTTAACAGTTCCAGAGATACATTACTTTCAAGATATCTTGTCTAGATATATGTCCCTAAACCACATTCATGCAGTGCCCACAGAGGCAAGCAGAGGGCATCTGATCCCCTGAAATTGAAGTTAGAGATGGCTGTTAGCATTTTGTGGGTACTAGGAATGGAACTTGAGTATTCTGGGACATAGCCAGTGCTCTTACCCACTGAGTCTTTGCTCCAGCCCTTAGAAATGCATTCTGATAGGCATTGACTTGGGCAACCCTGGAACGTTCTGGTTGCAGCTTGTTCTGAAAGAAGTGAACAGGATCCAGCTTCAGGGTGGGTCTAGAGAAGACAGTACTATAGTTACAGACTGCTTGTGAAAGGCTGTGCAAGCTCAATGAGCATGGACAACAAGACTCCAGGGCTTCTCACATTAGTTCCTGGAATCCACACAAAGATTTGCCACTCAGATAAAGGAAGGTTCTGCAGCCCACCTTCAGGAGGTGGTCAACTGACAGGTCCCACTGTGCACAGCTTCAGAGTCAAGCTGGCTAGAGAGAGATGCAGGCACTCTGAGTAGCCCACATCTGCTGCCTGAGCCTGGCGGGGGAAAGGGTATTCTCTCCACAGCCCACCTGAGTAGATCGGACAGTGTGAAGCCAGCACCTTTCTCTACCAAGTTCTCTCATGTTTACAGGTATGAATAGCTAATAACCATTTGAAGTCCAGACTCTACCTCAGCATCTGCTTCCAGAGAAAACAGCCCGGATCAGCCATATTCCCTGTGGGCACTCAGAGAACTCCTGAAATGTCCCTCTAGTTATCATTCAGGGGTGGGGTAAGATTTCTGCTGCTGAGACAGGAGAGAAGACAGTTTTGAATTGCATTACTGGAATCCTCATAGAGGGACTGTCCCATTTTTATAACAGTTCTATGTCCTGTGCAAGGACCCGATATAGATAATGAATGGTGCTAGACAGCACATGGCTGAGGTCCCAGCACTCGGAAGGGCTAGTTCAAGAGAGTATCAGTTTCAGGCCTACTGAGCTACACAGTGAGTCCTTATCTTAAAAAATTAAAAAAAAAAAAAACACAGACAGTAAAGGACTGATAGGTGAGAATTTTTATAATTACACTTCACCATTAAGAAGTGCCAACCACAGATGGGAAAGGGCTCTACAACAAAATCAGCATTTAAAGGAGTCCAGGTGTTCCCCCCATACACAGTGCTCTGCATAACAGACAAAAAATACAGCTTGCTGTGGCCCTATAGGAAGGACCTACTGACACCCTAAACAGATGAACATTCAAATTTTATAGAAGCTATTTGAGAAGAACAATGATACTTGAAAGGGGTCACAACATTTCAGATTTATAAATATAAATACAAATTTAAGATTTATAAAGAAATAAATTGTGGGTTCATACGCTAAAACTGTCATTTCTCTGTTGTTTGATATTTTGGCTTTCCAGACAGTTGTGAGCTGCCATGTGAGTGCTGGGAATTGAACCCGAGTCCTTGGCTTTCTCTCCCTACTGACATGAATACTCAGTTATTGTGCAGGGACCAAACTGTTCTTTAGACCTGGATGTGGTCCGACATCAATGATCTTATTTTGTATCATCTCTGGAGCTCGGAGCATTGGTTTAGTGTTTGTTACGCTTTGCTTCATAATGAGTTGCTCATACCTATGTCTTCCCCATGAGCCCTTGAGGACAGAGATGCTTTGACTTATTTTTATACCCACTTCCTCATGCCCTGATACCATGTTGATTACTTTTGCCCATCAGGCTTGTGCCCTGATTAGATTTAGGTCAACTTGACACAGACTAGAGTCATTTGGGAAGAGGGTCTCTCAATTGGGACTATGCATCCATTAGATTGACCTGAAGGAAAGTCTGTAACGCATTTTCTTATTTAGTGTTTGATATAGGAGGGCCCAGCCCATTGTGGGTGGTGCCAGCCCTGGACTGGTGGGCCTGAATGCTATAAGAAAGCAGGCTGAGCATGCCAGTAAATAGCACTGCGCCATGACCTCTGCATCAGCTCCTGTCTCCAGATTTCTGTCCAGAATTCCCTAGATGATTGACTACAAGCTTTAAGATGAAATAAACTTTTACCTCCCCAAGTTGCTTTTGTTCATAGTGTTTTAGCACAGCCATAGAAACCCTAAGACATCATGTATAATTAAAAGAAAAGGTGATAAACAGCAAAAAAAAAAAAGTGGAGTAATAATAGGAGACTGAGTTACAGGAAAATACATTACAGATGTGTGCATGCCAACCCCTGGAATAAGTGGCATGAAGTTATGCCAAAGGAGGCCTGTTTTCTCAGTTAGACAAGTTCTTCAAATGTCAGTGTCAGTGATCAGAGAGTTGAGATGTTTCTATGGGTCTGGAGATGGCCCTGCTGTAAGTCTATTTGAAACCTATATAAATTTAGCTTGTCTTTCTAGTGTATGTGGTTGAAATGGGTTCTGAGGCACCAGGCAACCACTGTGGTCCCAGTAAAAGAAGAGCTGGAGGTGGAGGTATGTTATGGTCAAATGTGCATATTTTCCCAATTCTGAGTTCTGCTCCAGGAGAAATGCAAGGATTTTCAGATAACCCACGATGAGAAGATTCTCCCATAAAGCATCTTGCCTCATCATTCTTAGCTGCTAATATGTCCCCGTCCTTCTGTGGCCACCAAGTTTTCTAAGTGTGAGGACTTGGGAATTATACCCTTACGTGAGGGCCTCTGACTCAAGGTTTCTGTCTTTCCAAAGTCAGCCATGAAGCCCATGCATACGCTACCCATTTCTAAAGAACACACACCCATACCCAGAAGGAAAGAATGTAGTAATGAAGGTGCCAACAGGACCTTGGACACATGATGCTGCTTTCCACACCCATTCCAGCTGTGCATATCACTGCCTTTTTGAATAATCATATTTCTGTATAGTCATTCATAGTCCATTGACCCAAAACATGAAATTGACAGCTCACCTTGGATCCTTGGATCTTGAGTCTGAGGGCTTCTGTGTCATAGAAAACTGTGATCAAATAAATATGTGATGCTTTCTGCTTAGTGGCCTGTCTTTTGTAATAGGCTGTCTGAGTGATTTTGATAGACAGGAAAAGGATTACCCTTTCTGCCCCTATACAAAGCAGAAAAAATTTCCATTACCTTTTGAAAATTAGGTGCATTTAAATTCCAAACCACATTTTCCGTGTTGTATATATTTCATTAGTATTACATATTATTCTTGAACAAGGCACATTTTATTCAAAATCTTCTAGATATCTTTTTATGTATACACTAACATTGTCTTATTGAGGAAAAATATACATTTTGCCCACCATTGCATCTAGGCCAACTGTCCATGTCAATAGATAAATGCCGCCACCATCTCTGTTCATAGTTTCAGATAGTTCTGTCCAATGAATGTCAAATAGTTTGTTGAGCCAGCTTTACTGCTGGTATTTAGACCATTTTTGACTTGTTTCTATTTTGTTCATCACTGCTAGCCATCTAGGGGAAAATGTGAGATCTGCATGGCTCATGGTTCCTCAACCATCTTCTCATGCATCATACCATCAAATTCTTATAACAACTAAGTGAGGTGGGTACATCCAGAAAAATCTATCTTGGAAATGTTGACCCAAGAAGGGTGGAAAACTGTGATTTAAACAAGAATTTCTAACTTCCAGGCTAGTCCTCCCCAACTCAATCCCAGCTGTAGGTCATCTACCTAACACATTTAATAACAGAATAAAAAAAAATAACGTGCTAAAAATATAATTTGATATAAAAATCTTCTTGCCTAGTACTAATTTAACACATAGTGGGATTATTTTTAAGCATTATTGCCTTTTTAGACAATTTCTTTAACTTCAGAGTTCTTGGAAGGTAGTTCAAATTTTTTAACCTTTGTATTAATTTGTTCCAATTAATAATTCCTAGGCTGTTTTACTTATAGCTGGAAGATGTTTTTAACAAATAAAACATCCCATCCCAGAGCTATGTTGAATCCATTTAGAAACATTGGCCTGTCTACTAGGATATGGAGACTCTCCTCTCTATTTGCTCACAGGAGTTCTCTAGAAAGGGAGTCAAACAGTTCCTCTCAGCCTCTAGCCCCCATCTCAAACTTAGAGAGCTGCCCGCCTATGCCCTCCTGAGTGCTGGGGTTAAAGACATACTACCACACTAGTTATTATGTTTGTAACATTATCTGCCATTTTATAGCAAACCATGTTAAGATTATTTTGCTATTTAATAAAATAGCAAAAATATTCATTTTTTCCCCTCTTAAGAAAGTGTTTAGGTTTAGGCTAAGGCAATGTTGTTTTCATCCTAAACACAGCTTAGGATTCTTTCTCCTCCTTCCTTTCTTATCCCATTGTGTGCATGTTGCATACACACGTCCATGCACACTCATGCATAGATATGCAGTTTCTGAGACTCTGTACTCACACTGCAAGATGAATTTACAGCAAAAACAACAGTGGAGGAAGAGAGGAGAAAAGGAAACAAGCTAGATGGATCGATGGGCCTCCGAATCTCAGGGGTACTGGCTAATGTTAGCATAGCTTGGAGACTATCTAGTCATTTAATGAAACATAGACAAGAGAGAGGTGCATTTGCTATTCTACAAAGCCACAAGTCAGTGAATGCAAATGTGTCCTATTCAGAAAACCAAATTAAAGGAACTGCTGGGAATTCTCTGCATAGTTAAACCGAACAATTTTTCTCCTCTTTAAGGCTATGTTTACCCTTCAGAAATCCCATACCCTGGCAGCCTGGAGCCTAGAAATGCATCATTTTTGGGACTGATGTGCTGCATTAACTTGGCTCTGTCCTTCAAAGGAAGCAACAAGGATCAATCATTGTCCCGAATAGCTTCTGCCAGAGAGCTGTAGCTGCAGGGAAAGAAAGTAGACTCCAGGACATGTGCCTAGCTCTGCAGTAAATGACAAGTGTGTTGGGTGGTCGGCACCTGGGCCTTCCTTTTAACTCGGGGCCACATTTCAGCACAAAAACAGCTGAAGAGATGGGAGGCCAGAGAAACACCTTCCAAAGATTGTAACAGAGAGTGAGGAACTGAATAGGCATGCAGAGAGTACATGGCGAGGTTCCTGGGATTTGATACAGTTCAGCTTCTGTTTAGACTGCAGGAGGTATTTGCTTCCAACCTCAGTCTCCATCTCCATCAGACCATGTTAGTATCAAATCGTGGAAATGAACTTGATCTATCCTAAGCTAAAAGGGAGTTAGATGAGGACTCTGAGTGGGCAAGGGAGTATTAACTCACTCTGGGCCTCTGTCTCTGTGTACATGACCATCTGTGTTTTTCTAGTCTCTGGTCTGTGTCTTCCCCCAGTGAGGGTACTCTTCATTCTTACTCTGTTCTTTTTAGCAGGAGTCTCTGCCCCAGAACTCTGAGTAACTTGGTGTCAATGATCATCAGAGAACAGTTTATCTCTTATTATCACTTCTAGAATCAAGACAATATACAACAAACAAAAATAATATACTACCAGATGTGACAGAACATATCTTTAATCCCAGCTCTTGGAGGCAGAGGCAGGTGGATCTTTGTGAGTCTGAGGCCATCTTGGTCTACATAGTGAGACTCTGTGTTGGGGAAACACATACTCACACATACCCTCTGCCCCCGTGGAATGAAGATTGAGTAGAAATAGAAAGATACTACCCAAAGAAGACACTGGAATCTGATCACAACCAAAGAGAAGATATTATGCCAACTGACAGGCTGATGAATAAAGGCCTATGGGGGTGGCTTGTAGATTAAGGATTCCAGGAAGTACCTTCAATGGAATGGCATTTAAATGAACCCTTAATAAAGAGTAGGAGTTGGTCATTCATAGGAAGGGACAAGAACATCCTAGGCAGGGATCTGCGTGTGGTCTTTTTTGAGGACTGTATACACCAGCACAGCTATGGGATATGGTTCAAGAAGCAGAAAGTGAGTGGGAATGAGCTGAAGAAGGTTCTGGAGCCAGACTGTGTAAGTCTTGTTGACCAGGATCAGGATTTATGGTTTTGTTAGGAATACAATGTGAATCTGGGAAGAATTTTTGTAGAAGCATCATTTTGTCAGCTTATTTTAAATTGTTCTTTTATGGATGTGTGAGGTGATATAACCAGGAAGCAGCAACAGAAGCAGGGAGACCCTGTCAAGGGTCACAAGGGAAAGCACTCTGGCCTCATGGTCCAAGGTTATAGGACACAGCAAGGGAGACAGAGGACATACTTGGAAAGTAAGAATGATAGGCATTGGGGTGGATTTTTATGCAGAAGGATGGGTAAGGAGCTAAAAGATAGAACTAAGAATGTTCTCCATGTTGCTGGTCTGAGCAACTTGGTGAACTCTGGTGTGGGAGAGAAACACTGAGCAGAGGCAGCTGGGCAGGAGGAGAGACTGCTTGGTTTGGACATGTTATTTCAACTTCCTCTTAGACTCCAAAGCAGAGTGGACAAGACAGCAAGGGTATGTAACAATCTAGACCTGCGGGAGGGAGGACTATAAGCTAGGGACTCACCAAGACAAAGAGATTTTTGAATGATGTGAAAGAGGCCTTGAGAGATGGCCTAACAGTTAGGGGTGTTTGCTGCTCTCCCAGAAGACACAAGGTCAACCCCTAGTACCAACATCAAGCAGCTCAGAACTGTCTATTACTCCAGCTTGGGTGATCTGATGTAGTCTTCTGGTACGTAGCCACACAAAAACAGCATGCACGCACACACACACACACACACACACACACACACACACACACACGCCTAAACAAACATAAAAAATTTCTAAAAGGATGAGAGAGAATGTGAGATCACCCATCCAGGTTAAAGAATCAAGTAAAACACAAGCAGAGCCAAGATTGTGTCTGCACAAAGCTAGTGTTTACAATTCAGGTAATTCAATAAAAATTACCACCCCAACATGGGACTAAGACCTACTTAAGGGATGTGAGACTGGTCAGAACCCATAGTTGTTTTCTTCTTCCAACTCCTTTATGTTATGTGTTTCCAGTAAATCTTTTACTCCCAAATCTGCCAGCACAGCCAGCCATTCCTTTAACCTGTCTACCCATCTGACTATCCATCCACCCTTCTAAGTCTTAGACTCCCCACTCAGGTGCTGGGAGCACAAAAGGACAAAAGAAGGAGCACTCAGTCCAGTTCTCTCACACCGTGTTTTGTTTTCTCGCTATGAGGGAACTGAGCAAACCGTCTATCCTGGAATGCAATTGGGTCTTCACAAAACACCTCAGACCCCAGTTTAATTACGTCGAGTTAGGAGCAGTAATATCGGCAATAGCAGCAGCACCATGATTAAAACAATCTTCCTTTTAATGAAGAGAAGGGATATTTCCATCCTGCAAATCACCCACTCTGTGAATTCACAGCCTTAGAGCTCCCTTACTTAAGCCTACTTCTCAGTTAACTCAGCGGCATCTTTTAACATTTGCATTTTCTTTCAGCCTGTCAGCATGAAGAACTCTTCTGTAGTGATGCCTTAAAGGTCAGCACAGCACCTGGAAAAGACTGATGAGACTATTTTCTCAAAAGACAGGCCTGCTGTTTTCCGCCTGACAGTGAGCCTTCTTCTAGCTCACCAGCATCTCTCTCTGCTCAGGACCGCCTCCCTCCCCAACTTCCACAACAGTTTCCATCAACAGTGCGGTCAAGAGGACCTAACATTTGTGCGCCATTCACCCACCTCGCTTTGGAAGAACAGTTCATTTTGCTCAAGTTCTCTAGGTAGGCTGCCGTACTGCTAAATGGCCTTCTGAAGCCCTGCTACTTCTGGGTCAGAATTCCCATCTCCACTTCCTCTTTGCTTTCTCTGGACTGAAGGCAACTGACCTGCAGTTCCTGTGTTCCAGACCTGCGGTGGCCTCTGGTCTGTCTTCTCTCTGCTCCTCACCCCTGTACACACACACACACACACACACACACACACACACACACACACACACACACACACTGTTGTCTCCAATCTTTTTTTATGGTAGTATAGTGTGCAGCACTTAGCTTTCTCTTCTTCCTAAACTCTGAATCAACCCTATCAGCAGATTGCCTCATGGCCATTTTGGAAGTAGGTAGGGGCATAAATCCTTAGTAAATAGATAGAGCCGTTGCTAGGACAGGTGATGAATTACAGGAATTCAACTTCCAGCCAGTGAGAGCTGTTAACATGGCAATGACTCCACCAAAAGAGAGATCTTTCCTGGGGGGAGGGAGGGTGTCTTTAAAATGAAACGAAGCTGCTTCAGATGATTGAGGGGGACAGATTAGGTAACTTTTCAAAATTACTTCCAGTGATATTTCTACCGATCATCTTTCCCCGACTCTGGCCTCTGGCCCCGGGAACATGAGTGTGTGTCGTTTGTGTTGTGATGAGCCACACCCATTCTCCACTCTGTCTCTGTTGCCTGATTTATTGTTGGGGTAAATCCATCAAAAGTTATTTGTAATGTTCTTTGGAGTAGATGGGCAAATCTAGGATCCTGATGTTCTTTTCTGTCGGTCCCTGAGTGATGCCTATGCATCTATTCTGCAATGTGACTCTGTCTTACATTTGCAGATTTGCTGAATTTGTTACTCTGTGTTCATCGCTCCATGTCTTGGGTATATGAGAGAACTTCTCTGAGGTGCTGAAAGTCTCCCAAGAAATGATTAATCTGTAGAACACTTGGCTGGATAGAGACCAAAGGCATGATAGTGGAAAGCCTTCCAAATGTAAAACCCAGAGAGTATATATAACCTTACCCTCTTGCTCAGCACAGGTGCACAGTGTCCATTAGCAATGATGTGCATTATCAATGGTGTGGACTTAAGCAATTCAGCTGCTCCACAAGCATGCCCCACCACGTGCTAAGCCCCACCAGAGGGAAACTCCCCAAACCAGATCACGTCATTAGAGGTACAATGAGGAGTACAGTGTCCCTCCGAAGGCAGAGTCTACTCTATAATAAAGGAAGAAGCTCCAGAAACAGGGATGAGAGTTTGGTCTCTGTACTTCGACAGAGTGTCTTCAAACTCCAGTATCACTCCCTCATGTCACCCACCCTTACTGAATCCCAAGCTCTTCTGTGGAATGGACTAAACATAATGCGTTCAACCAGTGTCCAGTGCACATTAACGGGCTCTAAGTTTAGCTGGGCTGTTTTGCTGAAGACAAGCCTCAGAAAGCTTGAGAATAAGTATGTCCTCTGAGAGTGTCGTTAGGAGGCAGAGAAGAAATCCTATACTCTCTTATTGTGGCTTCTATTTCTAGATTTTTTGTTACAGTCAACTGCAGACCAAAAATACTAAATAGAGAAAATTCCAGAAATAAGAAACTCATGTGCTTTAAGTAGCATGTTATTCTGAATAACATGATAAAATCCTGAGTCATCCTGTATCTTCCCATGCTGGGTGTGGATCAGACTTTTTCCAATGTATCCATACTTGATATACAACCTGCCCATTGGTCACTCAGGCCCCATTAGAAGCCATCTCTACTGTAAGACCAACTGTTTGATTGTCACTATCCTTGAGTTCCACTAACCCCATTTTAACTAAAATGATGGCAAGTCCAAAGCAAAGACAGGCTAGAAGGAGGCTGTAAAGTGTTTGCTTGACATGAAAGTTCAGGGAGATATTTGAGGAAGGAGGTACAAATTCATATATATTTATATAGAGTACTGTTATATTTTATTATTTTAGCTTTTATTCTTTTAAATGAATTAAGTTAGCATACAGAGCAATAGATTGGCATGGCCTCTTCACACATATGTGTCGTTATACTTTGTTCTTATCATCTCCCCACATTATCCTCCCCATGCTCCGTTTCCCTCCAGCTGTCCCCTCTCTTCCTTAGTCTGCCTTGCTTTCTTAGTATATGTATCCCATTTGTTCTATTTTATTGTAATTATTGTCATTGACCTTTTATGGTGTCCAACATATACACTACATTCCATCAGTGTGTCTAAGAACAAGAAAGAGGAAGTACACATTTGGTCTGGTACCATCTGCAGGTTCCTCCTCCTCTGGAGGGTCTGGAAGTACATCTCCTGTTTTGAGGGGCCTGTGTACTCAACAGAGAGGAAGAGGGCTATCCACTGTTCTTTGTATTCGTCTCCCTCTGCCAGTCTCTCTCCATATGATGACCCTGGCTCTGCTTTTGTTAATTCCTTCCTAACCCTATCTCAGACTCTTAGTATCTGTTCAACTCCCTGCAACACAGTCTGTTCCATATTACTGCAGCCTTGCCTCTTCAAGATCATCTCAGGTTGGTTTCTTGTTTTGTTGTTTTATTTGGGGGTAGGGCTGGGAGTATGAGCGTGTGTGCGTGCAATTGTGTGTGTGTGTGTGTGTGTGTATGCGGGCACATGGAAGCCTAAGGTGATCTTGGAATCTTCCTTGATTACTCTCTGCTCTCTACCTTATTTTTTAAGACAGGTTGAATTTCTCTCCAAACTTTGAGCTCACTGATGAACTAGGCTGAAGGGCCAGTGAAGCTCAAAATCTGCCTGTCTCCACTCCCCCATTATGGTTGTCTTAGTTAGGGTTTCTAAAACACCATGACCAAAAAGGAAGTAAAGATTTTGTTTTTGTTGCTGTTGTTTTGTATGGTTGGTTTTTGGTGTATATTTCTGTATCTTAGTTTGTCATTGGAGGAATTCAGGACAGGAACTCAAGCAGGGCAGAATCCTGGAGGCTGGACCACAGTGGGGGCAGGGATGGGAGAGGAACAGGAGGTGGGAGACGGGACCACAACACTACCCAACACGACACATGCTGCCTATTGACTTGCTCCCCAGGGCTTGCTCAGTCTGCTTTCTTACAGTGTCCAGGACCACCAGCCCAGGGATGGCACCACCCACAGTGGGCTGGACCCTCCTCCCATGAATCACTAATTGAGCAAATGCCTTTTGGTTATATATTATAGAGGCATTTCCTCAATTGAAGTTCCCTTCTTTCAGATAACTCTAGCTTGTATCATTGAGATAAAACTAGCCATGGCCTTGGTTATAGACAAGTATCACACCTGGTTTTTATACAGGCTCTGGGGATTTGAACTCAGATCTCATGTTTGCAAGGCAATCATTTTACCATCTGAACCACTGTCCCCACCCAGGTCTGGTTGTTTCTAAGCCATGGAGGCATCTGTCTCCATTTTTGAAGGATTGTGAAACACCTTAGCTTAGTTGAAGGAAACTAATGTATTTAATGATAATGAGGATGATAAATCCCCTGAGTTCAAGGAGAAAATCTATGGGAGATGGAAGAAGCAAGAGAGAGTAGAAGGCTGGGCTTTCTCCTTCTGGGTGAAAATGGGTGTTTAAGATGCAGAATGGGGTGGCTTCTCAGGACACTCACCCTGATGGAAAGAGGCTAAAAGCCTTCTCTGTCAGCTTGGCCTGTGTGCTCCCTCAAATACACTTTGGACAAGAGGAGACAGAGTCAATGAAAGAATGCATCCCACAAACAGAGATGTCTGTGTGAGCATTTTAGCAACTTCTTTCTATTAAAATCAAATCCTAAATTATTCCTATGGACAATTTACACTATCCTAAATTAGTGCTTAGGATAGTGCTCTCCTCCTACAAAACATTTTCAGTAGAATATATGATTCAGTATATAAAATGGTGGTTACATGAACAGGTCCACTATGTAAATACACATTAACCATAGCATAGTACCCTTATACATACAATTACTGCTAATTAAAAGTAAAATTAAGGGAACTAGAGAGATGTCTCCATGGTTCAGAGCACTTATTGCTCTTTAGAGGGCCTGGGTTTCATTCCCAGAACCCACATGGAACTCCAGTTCCAGGATATCTTAACATCCTCTTTTGTCCTCTCTGGACAGCAGGCACACATGTGGTGCACATACATACATACATGCAGAAAAACACTCATTATATATAGATAGAGATATGGGTATAGGTAGATAAATAAATGAAAAATTGAATTAAATTAAGAATAATTTTCATAGAAAAAGAGTCACATATATGTGGTTATATATTGTATATCTAATAAAAATCACCCTGGAATATCAGAGAACATAATCACCCACAGTCATACCATGAGGATCAGAGAATGGTGACCCACCCCTTTAATCCTATCATTCAGAACACAGAGACCTTTCTGTATTTCTGTGAGTTCAAGGCTTAACAACCAAACAGTTGCTCACATCTTTAATCCTAACTCTAGGATTATGATGCAGAGTTGAACCTGGAAGTGAGACAACTGGGCAGGGAAGATATTTAAGGCAGGAGGAGGCAGAGATTCAGGCATTCTGTAGGAGCAACCAGCCAGGCTGAGTTGGCTGGGTGAGAACTGACTGTGGTCTGTTTCCTCTCTCTGATATTCCAGCTTTCCCCAATATCTGGCTCTGCGTTTTCATTATATACTAACTAGAATTCATGCAATATATATATATATATATATATATATATATATATATATACCAACTGAATCACTAATCCAGTTCTTAAAACCTATTCCTCTTTCTATCAGAGGCTTTATTTTCTGGACGTGTTCAGAGCAGAGCAGACAAATGAGCATTATGTCAGACATACTAGTCAGATAGAATCCTTTGGCTAGAAAGGAGAACATGTTCTCCCTTTGAGACTATGGTTTGTCAGGTCTCCTCTTGGCATAGGCCCAGAGTAGCTGAAGACTGTCCACTGAGGCAAAGACTAAGGTCAAAGCATAATAGCTGATTGCACAGCCAGACTGTAATTCTGCATGCCGAGTGAAAAGAGGAAAGAGAATAAAAAATTAAACAAACCTAACGAGAGAGGAAGCCGTTTTCTTGGTAACCATCTGCTCTTCGAATTCCCCTGGGAGTATCTGAGGTGGACTTTATCATCTTAAAGTCAAGATAATCAACCCTGTAAAATGTCTCACAAAACTTAGGATCTGTAAAATGGGATGTGTAGGTGGCTATTGTTTTGAACTGGTCTTGTGTATGAGACCACAACAGACCAGACCAAACCATAATGGAAACACTAGTGTCAGGTGCTACGTAAACTGAATGTGGAGGGGGGCCAGATTAAAACCAAACAAACATCAGCACAAACAACGAATCAGAGTCACAGCAACCAAATCAAAAAAGGTCCAGTTTATGTGCAGCAGGTGATAAGGAAGTTCCCTGCTTAAATCCTGGGAGGAAACCATCACTGCAAAACAATCTCCTCTGCATTCTGTTTCCATTGTCCTCAGTGCTGTCTACAACACCAAACTTCTCTCCTGGGCTCCTCAGGGCACTCCTGATGTCCAGTTCCATGCTTCAAGTAAAAGCTAGTATAAATGTGTTGCAACTGGAACTTTTCTTTGACAAAGTGAAGCAAAGGCAGCAAATTCCCTCTTTTCCACCCGTCTCCCTCATCGTGTTCCCTCACCCTGAGATACTAAACTTTCCCCACTGCCAAGTAAAGGACCAAAGAAACAAAACTAACAAGAAAGAAGAGTCCTTTCACATTTCCCAATTGCTTTAAGAGCTCACCCCAAAAGTCTGAGGTAGACTTCTCATAAATGCTTTCTCTCTGCAAATAAATCAGGCAAGCATAGGGAATTGCTCAGCATCCTGGGACTCCACTTGGTTTGGACTATGCAGACAACCATTTTCCATTTATGTACAGACCCTTACTCGCACAGACACTATTCTTTGAACAATGTATCTAGCACCCCATGACCCCCATCTGCATTGAGCTCCACATATACCTGCTTTAAACAATGAAAACAGTTACTTTCTGTTTTAGTTAGCTTCTTTGTTGCTGTGATAAAACACCACAACCAAAAACAAGTTGAGGCAAAAGGGGTTCATTTGGCTTAGGCATCTTCCTCACAGTTGCCCATTGGGGGAAATCAGGTCAGGAACTCAAGCAGGAGCAGAGATAGGAGCCAAAGAAGAATGCTGCTTACTGATCTGATAAGCTATGGGGAGCTTTCCATACAGCCCAGGATACCAGCACAGCGGTAGCACTCACTGCCCACAGTGGGCTAGGCTTTCCCATATCAGTCAAGAAAATGCCAGACAGACATGTCCACAGACCAGTTTAATGGAAGGAATTCCTTAATTGAAGTTTTCTTTTCCCAAGTGACTCTAGTTTGTGTTGAGTTTACAAAACTCAACCAGTCCACTGCCCTTTGCAACCTACGTTCAGCTTCTATTCCAATTTATCCTGAAACCAATCCCCTAACTGAGCAGTGAGCTGATTCAGTGTAGGCTGGTTTGAAGTTCATGTTTTGAGGTGATACTTTAGGAGGAATCCTTCACTTACCATCTTGCACTTATGTATACTTGACATGTATATGATTAAAATCAGATGCATTTTGAGAAGGGACATGAGCAATAGAGAAATGGCCATATAAATTAAATCTGTCCATCAAAATAGAGAGCCGCCCAAATGCTGCCCTTAAACACCCAAACTCTTCCTATCTAAAACCTAATTAAAGGAAATCCCCCAAATAGTCAGGGTATTTCACTTGGGTCATCTGCTGTTACTCTTGATAGTATATCTGACCTCAATTACTTTCAAGTCACTTTGCTTTGAATAATGCTTTCTAGTTATATTTGCAAATCTGTATGAGTCAATATTTCTATTCCATGAATAAGAGGCCAAGAACTTGGAAACACTGGACCCAGATGCCAACCACCAATAAACTACCAATAACACAAAGACTTCCAAATGGGCCCCTTTCTTACATTTCTCATTTAATATTCCCAAGTGCCATCTGGGTCCATCAGGAGACAGGATGTCTCAGAAAAAGGGAATTATTGCCATTGGAAGTTGCTTGGTTCTTTGACAGTTTCTGCTGTTCTTCGTCCTGTGAAGGAGTCTGCAGAGCAGAGCACTCCTGCAAAAATAAAAGAGCCCCAACTCTGAACACAAATGGTAGCTCCATTTTGTGTGTGTTTGTGTGAGTGTTCCTGTGTGTTTTGAGCATGTATCTGTGTTGTACCAGAGTCTCAGGGAACCCCAGAGACTATTTCCAGAACCACACTGACACCCCGAGCAAAAGTGCAGGCAAGGTTTATTGTCTCTCAGCTGTACAGCAGGAGCTCCTGATCATAAAAGCTGGTCAGAGCTCTCTTCTATCCCAAAGCAAGCCCTTTTTAAAGCAAAGATCAAAAAGGCTATAGGAATGCTGTTATCAGGCTGGGGAGTGAAAAAGTCTCTTCTTTAGGCAGGCAGCTGGCAGGTTAATTGTTTTAGGATGGGGAGGGAATGCCTCCCAGCTGGGCCTGAATAGCCTTGGAGTCTTAGGACCTTGGGCTCCTGGCCCCTTGATTGCCCGGGACCTTGGGTGCTTAGAAACTTCTCAGCTCTGAAAATAGCTCTGGCCTCCAAATGGAGGGATTTTAGTCTCCACACCTGCACACATGAGTGTTCATGTATGTGTTGTGTGCATGTGTATGCAGTGTGTGCAGTATGTGTTGTGTGCATGTGTCTATGTGTGTGCCCTGTGCACATGTATGTGTATGTGCCACACAGGTCTATGTTGTATGGTATATTCCTCAATTGCTTTCAGATCTTTTCCTGAACCTGAAGTTTACTGACTTGGTAGAATGCTGGTAATAAAGGCAGATCTCCTGTCTCTGTTTCTCCAATGCTGAGACTGCCACTGTGCCTGACTATGTTTTTAATGTGTGTTCTTGTGGGACTCAGTTCCTTGCTCTCATGCTCTTCAATGACTGACGCATCTCCCCCCGGCCCTTGCGGCTTCATTTCTGAAGTCAGCCCTAAATGTTTTCTCCATCACCTGACCCTTGAAATGTCTCTGAAGGACCTGCTTCTGTGACGAATCCATCCCAGGTCACCATTGTCCCTATAATTACACTGTAAATAAAAGTTGTGGCTCCTCCTACAAGATCAAGAACATCATGACCTCATTTCCAGGACAACAATTGTCCTATGTGCTTCAGCTTTGCAAATGTCCTGCAAAAATGTTCTTATGGGACCTCTAGCCAAGGACTATGTCTGCCTCCTCCGGGTCCCCATATTGCTGGCCAGCATACTGTTCATTGTATATTAATAAGAAAAGGAAAAAAATGACGCTGATGCCAGCCAATTAGGAAGCTAGCGGGAAAAGGCTTTCAGTTCTCTTGATAGGCTGGCTAGTTATAAGTTGAAGATAATCATTGAAAACTTGGGTTGGAAAAGGCATTACCAGCCATGTGTGTGGCCATTAAAAATCTTAACCAGATGGAAGGTAGAAAAATCACAGCAGCATATCCCCTCTCAGCTACTTTGAGCAGGAAAGCACAAAGCCAAATGAGGTATATATTTTGCAGACAAACAGAGCCAGAGGCTCTGGGTACCTGTAATTATTGGCCAATGGGAATTGGCCCAGAGTTCTAGATTCCCTGTGGTGAGATCGTTACTATCTACACTTACGAAGTTCTGCATGAAGATTTTGCTCTAAGTCTTCTCAAGACTTTCTGGGGGTCCATGCAATGCAGAAAGCAAAGAGCTTATAGATGTAAAATTTGGACACTGACAGGAGATTGCCAAAGAACTCCAGAACTCTGCACGCAAACCTGGCTCCTGCCATGTCTATTTTCTTCCTCTTGTAATTTTGTGTCTCAGTCTCTAGCTCTAACAGTTAGAGAGAAGAGCATGTGCATACCTCAGGATAGTGGAAAGGGTAAGAATGCAGAGGTTGAAAACATGTTGCAGGGGCTGGGAAGATGGCCCAGTTGTTAAAATTCAACCTCTCAAATCCATGTTTTAAAAATCTGGGCAAGGTGACACACCCTTGTAACCCCAGCAGTGGGAAATGGAGATTGGAGGGCCCCTGTGCTGGCCTAGTTTACTTGATGAGTTACAGGTCAGTGAGAGACAACACCCCACCCACTCTTAAAAACAAACAAACAAACAAACAAAAAGACTAGGATGAACAAAACATAAGGAATGGTAGCTGAGGTTGTCCTCTGGCCCCCAGGTGTATAGCCACACATATGCACGGACACTCTCATACACAGGTATACCCCATAAGCATGTGTGAATGCACCCCTGTACACACACACACTGAGAGAGAGAGAGAGAGAGAGAGAGAGAGAGAGAGAGAGAGAGAGAGAGAGAGAGAGAATACGCTGAAGACATAAACCACACTGCATCCTCTAGGTCTTCTCTATTTGAAAAAAAGTAAATTTGCTTTGCTAATATTTGCATATACTATCAGTGTCCAGAAAATGATGAGGGTATTGAATAGAACATACAAATTTTCTTTCCTTAAGGAGTTTGCATTCACGCCAGAAGAGACAGAAAAAAAATGTAATAATTCAATGATATAATGATTTTAGATACTGGAAACAATTCTTACAAAAAAAATAAATAAATAACCAAGTAGCCAGGCGGGCAGAAGACAGCCAGAGGCCCACCTGCTGCCTTGGGGAGGCACCAATTCAGTGAATATGAGGTGGAGAGGAGAGAAAGAGGTGGGGTGGTTTGTGTGCTCTGAAGAAAGGCTGAACTGGAGATGCTAGGATGCTGAAAAACAGCCTGATTCAAAGGCCTGCACTGCCACCTGAGGCCATGGTGATGCCCAGGCCATGCTGCTGCTGAGGGCCATATCTGGGTCTATGGCCCTACCATAGCTGGGGACTGTGTTGATGCCTGTGAACGGTATTACCACCAATGACCATGCAGATGTCTGTAATCTAGGCTGATGTCTGAAGTCACATTGGTTTCCTAGGGCTGTACTGACCTGGTCCTGCCCCTCTCTGGCCATTACATGCAGGAAAGCTGAGCAGGGTGGGAGAATTGGCCCCAGTGGCTTCATCACGGGAGACCTGGTGTGCTGACCAACTCAGCTACGACCTAGACCCAGGTCTAGGGCTTTGAGTTGGCCCACCTCAATATCCTCTGTATCTATGGGCTGGTCCTGCAGAACCATAGCCTAGGATTTTCATGACTTGGGGTAACAATAGGATATCTGATAGGAGTCTTGGTGAAGGTCCAGTACTGATGGGGTAGCAGAAGATAGAGGCCTTGAACCAGACCAATGACTGCTCACAATGAGCGCTTTCAAGTAAAGCTGTTTGGGAAGAGGGTATACTGTGTGACACCAAAGCTCCAACGCCAAGCATGATGGAGCAGTGGGAAAGACGGAGGAGCAGAATGCCGCAAGCACAGAGGAACTGGAGACAGAACAGCTGTGACAGGCGTGAGAAAAGGCTGCCGTTGATAGAGGAGCAGATCCTGCCCAGAGGGATGGGTAAGACTTTATTTTATTTTTAATTTTCTCTGGGCGGGGGTACATTACAAAGGTAGAAGGCAGATATGGAAGTACTGGGAAATGAGTGGGATTGGGGTTCATGATGTGAAATTCCCAAAGAATCAATAAAAAATGTTTAAAAACAAACCAAGTAAGGGGTGAGATGTAAGGAGTGGAGACAGCCCTGAGAAGTCCTGAGTGACTGTGTATTGTTGACATGGGCACTGCCATGTCAAGTATTCTAATGTCTCCACTGATCAAGAGTGAAGATGTGATGCAGATGGTTCCTACCTCCTCTACTCTATCAATAATTCAGCCTGAATGTCAACAACCTGTAATATGAAGTTTCCAGCTGGAACTTTTCAGCCTAACTCTGGAGGTTCAGACCCACTCACAGCCCTGCGGCCACTTAGTCCCAAATAATCACACAAAGGTTTATATTAATTTCATGCTGATTGACCGATGGCTCAGACATACTGCTAGCTAGCTCTTCATCTTAACTTAATCTGTTTCCATTAATCTGTTTAGCCATGTGACTTGATACCTTTTCTCAGAGTAGCATGGTTGTCTTCTTTCTTCTGTATCTCCTGGCATCTCCGTTGGTGATTCTCTGGCATCTCTGCCCTGTTCTTCCTGTTCCTGGAGTTTTCTTAGTCTGGTAGCCCCACACACACTTCCTGTCTGTCTTCTGGACAATCAGCTTGTTATTAAACCAGTAGGAAGGACAAATCCCACTACACCCCCATGCCTCGGATTCTTGGGTTGGAATCCCAATCCTGGAGGCAATGGTAGGTGAGAGGAGGGCTGGAGGATGGCTAAGTGTCAGGGACCAAGACCCTGGCTTGAGCCTCTAGGCCTCTAGCTAAAGGTTACCATGGGAACTTACTGAGAAACCAACCACTGAGCCAGCACGACCCTGAGTAAAGTAGATGTTCTCCCAAAGTAAAATAGATGTTCTGGTTTGCTTAACAGTAACTAAGAAGTAACTATAAAGAACAGAATAACAGGAACATTCTGTGGCTAGGTTACTTAGCAGCCCTCTAAGGTAACTCTAAAGAATAGAAAATAACAAGAACATTCTACAGTTAGGATACCTAGCAACCTTCCCCTAAAACAAGACCAGTCACCTTGCCAACATTCTGCTTCCCCTGGCCGGCTTCCTGCAGGTGTTTGATGACTACCCCCTCCCCATATTCTGCTTTGGAACTATATAAGCATGTATAGAATTGTAATAAAACTGCAGCTCGATCAGAATCCCGTTTGACCTGCTGCCTTTCTTTGCGTCTCCCTTCCCTTCATTCTCTCTCATAGGTGGTCTCCCGTGTTGAAGTCCTGAGGGTCGGGGCAGCTAAGGAGTTAAGAACATGCACTGCGCTTGCAGAAGAACCACCTTTCATTCCCAGCACCCCTGCTATGTGACTCACAACTGCTTGAAACTCCAGATCCAGAGAATCCAAGACCCTCTTCTGTACTCCTTGGGTACCAGCACTCAGACATATATCCCCGACACACAGAGATATGTACATAATTAAAACTAAGTATCTTAAAAAGAGCTGAGAGGTGAGGTCTGAGCTCTCAAGAATGAGATGAGTGTTTTGTAAAAACAGGCTAGACGGGGCTAGAGAGAAGGCTCAGCCTTGTTCTGATTTGGTTTCCGTGGATGTGATAATACCAAGTCCAAAAGCAACCTAGGGGGACAGGGCTGGTTTGGCTTACATGTGCACATCACATCGCGTCATTGAGGAAGCATGAACAGGAACTGAAGCAGAAGCTGAACCGGAAACCACAGAGGAATGCTGCTGAATGGCTCACTCGCTCACTGGCTTATGTGTAGCTATTGTTCTCATATAAGCCAGGACCACCTGCCTAGGGGTGACATGTTCCCAGTGGGCTAAGCCTTCCTACACGGAACATCAATCAAGACTATGCCCCAGACACTCCACAGGCCAGGCTGAGCTGGGCAACTGAGTTTCCACCTTCCTCTAGGTTGTATCAGATTAGCAATGCAAACCAACCTGCACACTGCTGTTGCAGAAGTCTAAAGTGTGGGTTCTAGGCTCCCCGCTGGGTGGCTCACAATCACCTGTAACTCTAGGCTCAGAAGACCAGGTGCTGTCTTCTAGCCTCCTCCACCATGTGTGCATAAGTAAATAAAAACAAAACGAACCTTTTCAAAACGGTAGAGGCTAGTCAGGGTCCCCTTGTCCCCTTGCTCCATGTGAAAACATCTATGAGAATGCAGGTTCCTACAAGACACCCGCTGTCCCAGCTCTTTGCTCTGCAGTTCCAGCCTCTGGAGCAGAGAGTGGTGTCTTCATGTGTGCGTCACAAGCCATTCGACTACATTTCCATAGCAGCCCAAACGGGCCGAGTCAGCCAGGGTTAAGATCTGGCACTGGGTTAAGAGTGGGCTGTAGCAGCCTTCCAGGCTTTGCTCTCTGATCGGTAAAGCTCTCCTCCATTCCCCTCCTTCCTTTCCTCCTCCTCCTCCTCTTTTTAAAGAACGTTGAACCCTGTGTGCTTCAGAAAACATAAAGTGATGCCATTCTCCATCTGGATCACAGCTGAGAGTGGGCAGCAGACAAAACAAAAGCCAGGTCCCTTCTCTTTACACGGAGAGTGCCCATTACCTTCTCACTAAATATTATTTCTTTCAAAGGCTTTTGCTAAATTACCAGCCACTTTACAGCCCAAACACGCCCTGTTGTAGTGTGTGTATTATACTTAGTCATAAAATGTTTTGAGGTTTCTTGGTTTGGGAATAGGTATAAAATTATAGTCTATTATTATCATAAATTTTCTTTCATCACTCTTTGTTATATTTCTTAGCTCTAACTGAAATAACTCTTGGTCTGCTGACTGTTTGCAGCCTTCAGATACAAGGAGATGGTCCCCTAGTTCCATCCCATCATCTTTTGCTGAGCGCTACCTATTCAGCTCTTTTAATCTCTCTCCATAAATCAAGTTGTCTTTCTCCATCACTCTTGCTGCTTTTCCCCTGAACACACAGCCCATTTGTCTGTACCTGGCTGGTAATTAGGAGCTCTGAGCTGAGCGCAGCCTTCCAGGTGGAGTCTCGGCAGAGTCATCGAGTGTTGCTGAGAAGATCCATTTCTGTTTCCTCCTGGGCCCCACATTTCACTCCAGACAGAGCCAAACTGCAGACAGCATAAAGGAGAACAACAGAGATTACTGAGGCCCAGCAAATGGGTCTGGAAGGAGGAGGAGACAAAGCCAGGCTGTATCTTATTTAGACGCCAGAATAGTTGCAGGAAAACATGGCGTAGAGCGGGAAGGGATTAATTCTCTCCTCCATCTTCAGTGACAAGCGGTGTACGCAAACCATAATTTTATCTATCTCATGTAATGGTGTAGATTATGTGCCTGAGTGATCAAGTGTCATCCTTCTAACTAGCTGGCCTAAGGGTGTACATACCAAATGCCTCAGAGGAGACATGTTCTGTCCAGTGTTATATGTGTAGGGCTCAGTTTTCCAGTACTTCTCTCCTTCTAGAAGTAACTAGAAGTCTCTTCGTAGTGAAATGGTATGGTTTGCAACATGACTCAACAATTCAAGGCACCTGCAGTTAGGTTTGACGGCTGGAGTTCAATTCCCAGAATCCACAGGGCAGAAGCTCTGACTCCCACAGGCTCCTTTGACCTCAGCATGAAAGCCATGTCACTGGTGTGTGTATGCACATAAACATTCACAGACACACACTTACACACACATATACACACACACTCAAAAACAAAAACAAAACAGTAACCAGTCAAGTAGAGCTTCTCATCATGCAGAGACCAGAACTAGAAACTTGTGTTTTCTATATATATATATATATTTCTATTCCTTTCTTTTTATTTGTATCATTTTTGAGATAGCCTTGCTAGTCTTGAGCTCGGTTTCTTGAGTGCCAGGCTCTCAAACTGCTCTCTTACGGGCATTTCCTCCTTTCCACATGCACCCCCTTCTTCTGTCACAGAAATGGGCATTTTCCTAGCTCCTCTCCCACAGATACCCAGAATTAATTCATCTTCTCATTCACAGTTTTAAGAAAGAAGAAAATTATACCAACCACATAGCTTGAATGGGTTGGAATCAATCTAGATTCTGGCAATTTTACAGCTAAGTGTTTACCTGACTTAGGTACTTTTCTATTGCTGTGACAAAACACCTTGATCAAGGCATCTTATAGAGGGAAGAGTCTAATAGGAGCTTGTAGTTTCAAAGAGTGAGCCCATGACCCTTCTGGTGGGGAGCATGGCAGCAGACAGGCAGACAAGGGCTGGAACAGTAGCTGAGACCTTGCATGTGATCCACAAGCAAGAGGCAGAAAAACACTGACTGCCATGAGCTTCTGTAACCTCAAAGCCCACCCCTAGTAACACAAATCCTCTAACAAGGCCACACCTCCTAATCCTTCCCACCAACTGGTGACCAAACATGGAAATATAAGAGCGTAGGGAAAACATTCTTATTCAAACTACCACACTGCCCTTATTAAATGCCTACTCCATCCTTATCCGCAACATCTTACTATAGAGTAGGTAGACATTCAGGAGAAAGCCCTGAACAATGCATGCTTCTGAACCGAAAGGCCCTAGGCCTATCACCTGGTGCTCCTATTAGCTATGTGATTTGATAGGTTACTTAACCACCCATGCTTATCCATGTTTTGTCAAGGATAGGTAAGAGGGTTTGCTCAAACTCCTGACTAAGATCAGGCATTTAGACTTTGCTGGGTTTCTCCCTTGAAAGGCAAGCTCACACTAGCAACAGACTCTGGTAGACCTTGCAATCTCACAGGTTTGTGGAGTTTCTATAATCATCTCTACATAGAGAACATCAGTATATGGGGAAAATTCAAAGAATGCTGTTAGTCTAACCCATTAGCAAGACAGCATAGAAGTTCATAACCCAGCTTTGATCTGCAATTTGGAGGAAAAAAATTTCCAAATACTTATGGGATCATTTCTCCCCCTTGATGTGATATTGGAGTTTAACTCCCATTAACCATAACAGGCATAATGAGTCGGCAGCCAGGGGCAACGTACCCTCTAGTGCCTAATGAACACAAAATAAAACATTTCCTTTTATCTTCAACATCTACAAGAGTGATTTGAATAATGATATTCATATTCGTGATGCATAAGACCCTTCCATCAGCTCAGTATTGTCACTCAGGCTCCTATGGAATGCCAATAAGCTTAGAGATCTTTCTGTGCTGATGTTCCATGTGGATGATACCACTGCAGATGAAGGCCTAGCAACCAGGTCAGTGAGATACATAGAAGGTGAAAGGCATTCTACAATCTTGTCTTTAGACCCCACATCTTGCTCCTCAAGCTAGTGGTACAGGGTGATCTGAAGTAATAAACTCGAAATAGGGCACAAGTCACCTCTAGCAGAACGGGGATACTGCCACTTAACTGGATGACAGTGGGGCTGTGGAAATCATAAAGGAAATTTACCCCAGGCTCAAGGGTCTGCTATGGGCCCAGCTGGGACTCAGATATTTTGAAGAATGAGTAAAGGAAAATAGAGCATTGCACAAGATCACGTGCCTCATCGCTATTGTCATTGCAGATGGCTCTTGTAATGCAGAAAAGCCAGGTGGGTGTGGCTGCCCACCTGTAAACTTGGTACTTGCAAGGCGGAGTCAGAATCCCTGGAGCAAGCTGCTAGCTAAACTAGCCTAGTTGGTAAGCACTGGGTTCAGCAAGAGAAAGTGAAACATGTTCAGTGAAGAGACTGACACCATCTTGGAGCCTCCACACTCACACATGCACATATACACGTGCACACGTACACGTGCCCACTACGCACACATGGAGAAGCAGCAGCTTAAGGGAGGAAGCATTTATTTTAGCTTGCTTCAGTTTAAGAGTGGACACAGTTCATCACCGTGAAGAAGCCATGAAGCAGGTGTGTAAGATGACTGGTGATGCTGCATCTGCAGTCAAGGGCAGTGTGGACAGGATGCAGAGCTAACAAGCTTTCAACCCTACCCCTCACCTCTCATACACATACTTACTTCCTCTATCAAGGCTCTTAAAGATTCTTCAACCCTGCAAAACAGGGATAGGGAGTTCCAGGTCATCCCCTGCTACACTGTGAATTGCAGGCTAGCCTGGTCTACAAAAGATTCTGTCTAAAGCGGAACAAGCTAACAAGAACAACAACAACAAAATCTGGATTTGGTTTCAAGAATTCTGAAACTTGACCCAATGTCTCCCAGTAAATGTCAGACCTGAGATGGGAACCTGTTTCTAACTGGCACCACGGTTTATGATATGATGCCTAATAACACTGGCATGGGGGAGGGTGGCTTGGGCAAACTGTATGTGACTTTTACACAATCTGCAAACCCTTCACAGCCCAGGAGGGCATGGCCCAAGGATTTAAGACTCTGAACCCTCAAGGTCATCAATGATTAATCTGGGACAGTGGCTACAAGTTGCCTCATTAAAATGAAATTAAAGATGTGGATCCTTGTGGGAGTGTTCAAAGTGGAAGCAGGTTTTATTAAGAGTTACTACAGAAGATCAAGAATTTGGGAAAAAAGCTTAAAAAAGAAAAAAGTGAAAGAAACTCCTGAGAGTGTGAAAGGTGTTTCCTAAAGAGGAAAAATTAATATCCTTTGTCTTGAAAGGCCATTGTAAGAGAAACAAAGGAGACTTCCCCTCCCCACCAGCTCTGCTAATTGTAGAAAAATGTTGCACCCTGCTCCCCCGCCCTGTAGCAGGAAGTTAGCCCGCCCGTGCTTAAAATACCTGATACCTAAGGTAACTCGGAATTCGTTTACCCACCTGGATTCCGAGAAAAACCACAAAGACATCTGGCCGGACCAGATGACTTCACCCTGGTCAAGTCGCCCCGCTCCCCCGCCCTGGTAGAACTGCCCTAGAAAAGGCCTGTGAGCCTTAGACTTGAGGTCACTAGCCTCATCTCCTGCTGGTAACCCTCGAGCTCGTGCTTAATAAAGCTTCTATGTGACCAGATATCGGAGTGAAGCTCTCTGTTTTGGGGCGCCAACTCTAACAGTCTGGGGATTTTGTAGATCAACAAAGACTAGGCAAAGACTGAGTGATCACTATGGAGGTCAGTTAATTCTCTGGGCTATCCTGGACTAAGCCAAGGGATAGCCACATGATCTGTGAATGATATCCTGGCCCAGTCAAGAAAATGATCCTGTACTATCCATGTGCCTCCCACACATTTGGGAGGAGTTGGAGCCACCCTCTGTCCACCTCTGACTCCAGCCTGACATACAGCTTCAACTTGGCTGTTTAGTCACTTGGCCAGGGTGGCTACCCTTGATTTTGTAGGAATCTTACAGAGCTGGGAATCACAAGCACTCTGCTCACATTCACAGGATCACCAGTAGCTTCTCAGTGGGAGAGAGTTAAGTCTATAGAGCTTCAGGTTGGGTGGTAGGCTGCTCTGTGCTTTTGTTGTTGTGGCTGGGGCGGTGGCCTGTGATCTCTTCCCTGAAGCAGGCACAGGCTCACTAGAAGCTGTTTTTATTTACAGTTTAACCTGTCACAATGAACTATGTTAGCAAGGGTATATATATAAAACAGTGCCTTCCTTGTATATGCTCCTTCAAGGCTTCTGAGGAGACCAGCTGACCCGAAGGCCTGTTCCCTCCTCCTCCTCCTCCTCCTCCTCCTCCTCCTCCTCCTCCTATCTAACTTGGCTATCTCATACCAACTATTAACTCCTTTGTTTATTGTTGCTAGGGTACCAGGCCTCAGCACTTTAACCCAAACATTCCCTTTTATACCTAGCATCTATTTTACTGTGTGAAGAACTTGCAGTTCTCACCATGGCTCTCTCTCCTTTCTCTCCTACAGAGATTGGATGACTGTTCCTTAACAGTGTTATTTAGGAGACTTCTAAAAAAATGTGTCCACAGTTAGGAGAATCAATTTAAAAATAATGAAATATCAGGAGACAAGCAAGTAGGAAGCAATTCCCAACCCTACATCTAAAGGGACAAAAAGCAAAAGGAAAAATCATGATGCTGCCATAAGTGATATTAGTTGAGGAGGAGCCTTCCTTCTGTCAGGAACTGTCTGGAGGTAGATAGATGGTGGCCATTGCCAAATCTGTGATTCAGTTCAGGGAGCGAGGAATAAAGACTCCTAGCTCTCTCTGCCCTCTGACCTTTCAGCTCATGCCTTCTATATACAAAACCCACCCAGAAGCCAAAAAGCAAGTGAGTCTGGTGATGTGTTGATGCTTAGAACAAGACAAACAAGGATGGGCTATGCATCTGGGGATAGCAGCCCACACTGTTGCCAGTGAGCAAGGGAACCGTCTGCTCCACTGAGCAGCTGTGGTTTTTATTAATTAGCTCTGAGTTCTTCTAAACCTCCTACCTGCTTTGGAAGTTGGGATAAAGAACTAGAGAAGGGCCATGTTCTGGACCGGCTACTACTAGTCCAGCATGGTCTTTCTTTTTAGGGAACATCCTGCTCTTTGGAAAAGGCACCTCCCACTCCGTTGCTGAGTGTGGAATATGGTCTCATCAAGTCACATCAAAGAAGAATATCAGTGACATCAAAAACAAACCATCCCCTCCCAGGGATGGGAGAATGGATGTTTTTTATTTCATCGATGTTTCCTGCATTATTATTATATTTCATGGCAAAAGGGGAGAGAACATCTAAAAAACAATCAATAAAAAGAAGGAAAAGGAAATCAACAATGGTCCTGATAACACTTACATAGCTAAACAGTCTTCAGACACTTCAAAGATCTATAAAATATGACATTTAAAATATCTTAAAAAGTTTTCTAGACAAGTCTGCTCCTGGCAGCACCAATGTACTTCAAAAAGTGATAAACGTTAAAAAAAAAAAAAACTTAACGCAAAGTTTACTTTGTGACAACAGTTAGCCTCTAGACAAAAAACTGTTCTTATATTGACTGCTTAACAATATACTATATAAACTAGACATGCGAGTCCCATAAAAAAATAACCTCTAAACTTTAGCAAAACAAGCCAAGATAGTCCTTTATTTTCCTACTTTGCAAAAAAAAAAAAAAAAAAAAAAAAAAAAAAAAGCCAGACATCAAGTAGATGTTGAAGGTTTGGCAATCCAGGATCTCCTAGGAATGTGTTACCACAGGCTCACCCAGGGTCATTCATTCATTCATTCCGTTTTTATTTAGCCTCTGTAATAAGTCAATTATTATGCTAGACACTGGAAAATACACAGCTATGACTATATTGAGCCAACATGGCAAGAACTGAATAAGATTCAGAATTCTTGACCTGGAGGTATCCTCAGTTTAAATACATTGAATATCCAAGAGGATAACTGCTATGATCGAGGCAGACAGAAGCTACAAAGACACCTAGAGAGATGGCCAGGGAAGCTCCATGGGAAGGTTCCTAGGGGACAGGATGCTGGAAAGAAATAGGCAAAGAAAGTAGTCCTGGCAGAGGGACCATATACACAAAGTCACAGAAGCACAGTGCACAGCAGAGGTCCAGGTGCAGGTGCTGGGGAGGTAGGCAGTGGGTCTAGGAATAGGGCATAAAGGGCTAGAAAGGAAGCTTGGGGTTTTTTCTCCTATAAATACACAGATCAACAAAGGCTGTTAAAGGGAGAGAAAGAGTAACTTCTGTGAATGGCCTTGGCTTAGCCATTAATCTCTCTGAGCTTCTCTATGGTGATACATATTTAATAAAATTGATCTGGAATATCAGAGTTAACCACAGGTCAGGGAGGGGAAACCCAGACCTTTAATCCTAGCTTTGGGAATGTGGAAAGAGGAAGTTAAGAGAGCTAGGTGGAGCAAGAGAAGAATTTTTCAGCTTTCCCAGAGACTTTCCCTTCAGCTGAGGACTCAGAGGCATTTAGATGGAAGATTCCTAGAGCCAGGCCTGAGGAGATGGCTGGGTGGCTGTGGTTTGTTTCTAATATTGCAGCTTTCCCCCAATATCTGGCTCCAGGATTTTGTTATAAACTAACTAGAGTTCATGCAATTTTTGGCACCCAATGTGGGGCATTTACATCCACATAAAGCCTTGGAAAGCTTAACAAGAGTTCTAGAACATAGAAATGGAGCCAAAAAACGGCTTCCTAGTTGTATCTCTCAAGTGATTCATGGTACAGAGTGGCATGTGGGCTTGAGTTACACTTCTCGTGTGTGTGTGTGTGTGTGTGTGTGTGTGTGTGTGTGTGTGTGTGTGTTTAACAGCTGTGACTTTTTAATAATGAGCCCCTCGGTGGGTCTCTGTGGGGGTGTCCAGGTTTCCTGCACTGGGGTGACTATACTGAACTAGTTGGTTCTTTCGGGGTCCTCCAAATTGTTTTGTTAAGACTTGGCCCCGTGGAGGCCTCTCTCGTTCCCCAGGTGACATATACACCAGTTGTTCTCCACAGACCTTCTCCCCACTTTGTAAAAGTCCTCACCCAGCTTCATGAACCTGTGAGTGCTCCAGGCAAAGAAGAGGCCAAGAGTGAACATAGAGAAACTATGAAAGATTTGCTAGTCAATAGATGCCAACATGTTTCATTTAGGGTTTTGGAAATATGTATACTTATTTTTTTTTTAAAAAAAAAAAAAAAAAACTTTATTTATTTATTTATTTGCCTTGGTGTTTGCCTGGAACTGGAACTACAGACAGTTGTTAGCTGCCATGTGGGTGCTGGGAATCAAACCCCGGTCCTCTGGAAGAGCAGACGGTGCTCTTAACCGCTGAGCCATCTCTCCAGCCCCATGTATACTTATTTTTAACTGACAGGTCATCATTGTAATTACTTATGAGATAAAATGTGATGGCTTTACAAGTACATAAGAGTCAACCAAACTAATTAGCATATCCATCACCTCACCAATTTATTGTTTTCTCAGGTTTTATTTACTTTATATTTAATGGGCTGTCCCCATTGCACATATTTATGGGGTGTGGTATGATACTTTTGTACATGTATACATACCTATCAGACTAGAGTATCTTGGGTGTCTGTCACCTGAAACATTTTGTCACTTTTTTATGATGAGAATATTAAATTTGTATTCTTTCGGCAAATTTGAAATACATAATAAATCAAGAATTATTAGCAGGCATTATCACAGGCCACTAAGACTTATTCTTTTATTTTAGCTGGAGCATTGTACCCTTTGATCAACCTCTCCCCTTCTCCACCCCTTCCCCAACTCCCCAGCCTCCGTCTCACTTTCTAGTCTCTGCGAATTTTCATTTTTAATAAAAATTCCGACCACCACATCGATGCCTCCTGGGAGTCAGAGTCGATATTAATTCTGAGTTCTTTTCATTTGTGGAGAACTGCTTTCCTCCACCCTCCCTCAAAGGACACGAAGGAGGGAGAACAAGGTGGGTTTCCTCACTGCTTGTTGGCTTCCCTGCGGTGAGGCCCAGCTTCCACCAAAAAGCTTGGGATGCTGATGTAACTCCCAGCGAGCAAACTATGCAAGGACAGCAGTTACAAACACTGCTCATAAAAAACGAACACCTGAAAAAAAAAAAAACACCTGTGGGAGGCTTTCCCGTGTCCAGAAAATGGCTAGAACACACAGTCACCACTGCACCCCAAGTTGGTTCAAATGAAATCTGATTCCAGATGAAATGCTACCTGCTTGGGGTTATGTAGTGTCCTGTCCTGACCCTTGAGAGGTCATGTTGAAAAGTCCTGCATCCAGTTTCTTCATACTCTACAGGAACTTATCAAAATACCATCAGTGCAAAAACAGAGAAGAGAAACAGATTATTTGCCAAGGGCTCTGGAGACACAGCTCAGTAAGAAAAATCAAGCCAGACTGTGTGGTTCAGACCCTGGCTCAGCCTCTGCCTGCCCAAGAGTGTTATTCAAAACTAAATTTCCTTATCACTTTTGTATTACATATATAGTGGGGTAGTAGGCAAAGTAATATATGAGACCACAATGTACAATATCCAACACAGTGTCAAGCATAAGACTGCTGTTCAGCACATGTCAGTCAGAATAAAGGATTCTGACATCTAATGCTAGCACGGGGAGGTATTGAGTACTACATGCCATGCACTGGTCTAAGCACATGAGTGCACCCAAAATCCCTGGCATCTTGTCATCAGCTACCAAATGGAAGAGACAATCAATAAGAATTAAATATGTAAAAAGATTGGAGCTAGAGAAATAATTCATTAGATTAAGAGTATTTGCTGCTCTTGCAGAGGACTGAGGTGGGTTCCCAGTACCCATATGGCAGCTCACAACAGTCTCTGGTTTCAATACCAGGAAATCTGATGCCCTCTTCTGGTCTCCACAGGCACTGCACACATGTTACACTTACAAGCTGCCAAAACACTCACACAGAGAAAAATAAAAATGAAAAAAAAAAATTTAAAAAGATCATTGATGTCATTTTGGAGAAAACAGGGAAGCTTTGGATGCTCAGGAAAGACCTTCCTTGGGGAACTCAATGAACACAGAATTAAAAGAAAGAGGAGGAAGCCATGGATATACCTCTAGGAATAGTATTCCAGGCTGCAATAGTTCAAAAGCCCTGGGGCGGGGATGAGTTGTCATAACCCAGCATGGCTTGAGAGCAGTCTTCCAAGAAAGAGTTAGAGATGGAGACTAGAAGAGAAGGAGCAGAGACCAGGCTATAAGCCGGAATGCAGTGAAAAGTCTTGCCAGACTCATAAGTGACAAAGCCAAGGCCTCTTGGTCAGCAATTGGAACCGTCACGAATGTGGCCTCTGGAATCAAACAGATTTAGATCTTTGAGGGTTTCACAACCAGCTGCCACTTTGGGAAAGCTGTTAATCTCTCTAAGTCTCAATTTCCTCATCCATAAAATCGATGCAATGCATAAATAGTATTACACCTAAGTAATGTGAGCTGAGAAGAAGGCCTGGCATAGGGTTCCACAGCTGTGCCAGTAGTACCAAAGGCAATGGTGGCATGATCCGAGTCTTTCCTTTGCCTCTCAACAAAAGTGTGTTAAGCTCTTCTCTTGTGCTGCATGGTGATGCATACCGCATGTTTCCTGTCCTGGTGCTGGCCACCTAGCCAGACTTTCCATGAAGTTCACCGACACACAAAAATAGCAGTAACTTTTCACCTAGAAACCACTGACTGACAGCTTAATTCACAATGCAAGAGCCAAGGGGTAAACAAAATGTGCCTTCAAATTTCCAAGCTACCTGTCAGAAACAGTATCAGTAAAGGTACAGATGCAAGTCATAGAGACCTCTGCTCCTCGCTTACTTTGAATCTCTATCTTAAGTTCTGAGGCTTCAGAAAGATAGAAAAGGACAATGTCCAGGGGCCAAGAGACTGAATACAAACCAGCAACAATATGAGTCAAGACAAAAGTAAACAGTACATAAAGGGTTAGAAGAACTTAATGGTGGAACCTAGGAATCTGACCATTGCCTTTTTGATTTGGTTAGCAATCCACTTGCTCTACAAATGTTTATGTGGGAGCATCTCATTTAGGCACTGCTGCTGGAAACTGGGTACACAGAGGGACAAAATGTCATCCTTGTCCTCACAGCTTCAGATGTGGTGAGAAAATGATTCAGGTAAATGTTAGGCTGGGGTGAGTAGCAGTCACTAGAGGGCAGTGGCGGAGCGTGAATCAGTCAACAGCCTGCAGGAAAGGATTCTTGGAGGAAATGCGGTCTGAGGTGTGGGTGCTTGACTCAATAGCTTAGTAAGGACCAGCTCACTAATAATGGATGCTCAAAGCCTCCATGTTGGGTACACCAAGTACTTAACTGTGCTCAGTATGTGTTATATTTGATCAAACAGGGGATTGCATGGGTGTCATTTAGTGTGATTTCAATACAATGAATTTCAGTTCTAAAATGGATTCAGTATCTGGAAATTCTTCATCAGTTCATATAAGCTCTTTCCTAGGGATATTCAATCCTTAAAGGACCATAGTCAGCCTACACTTTTCATGGTATATAATGGATGAAATTTTTGTTGTGCCTAAGTATTAAACTTTTGTTCAACTGGTTTTAATTTTTAAAATAACTTTAAAAAGATTTATTTATTTTATTATCTTGTGTGTATGAGTATTTTTCTAGAAGTCATGGGGCTGCCCTGTGGGTTCTAAGGATTGAACCCTGGACCTCTGGGAGAGCCACAGGTGTTTTTTAACCACTGAGCCAACTCTCCAACCCAAAAACTGATTTTCTTTGTTTGACCAGGCTGGCCACAAGCTCACAGAGATCCACCTGCTTCTGCCTTCTGAGTGTAAAAGACAAGCGCTACTATGCCTGTCTTGTTATTGTGTAAAATATCTAGAACTATGCTTGATCTTGGGAGACTTGGAAAGTTATCGCCAGTCTGGGGAGATGGCTCTGTGGTAAGTGCTTACCACGCGTGTAAGTATGAGTTCCAATGCCCAGAGCACACATGAGAAACCAAATGAGTCAATGCACACTCCAGTATCTCCTGAGGAATGAGAGGCAGAGACAGAAGTCTCCAGAGCTCATGTGACAGATAAACTGGATATAGAAAGGGAACAAGATAGACAGTGTCTCAAGCAAGGTGAAAGCCAGGCACGGACACCTGGAGTTGGTCTCTGACCTCCACAGTATGCCATGGTACGTGCATACCTGAACCCATACAATCATCATATACCCACACATGTACAGAGAGAGGGGAGAGAGGGAGAGAGAGAGAGAGAGAGAGAGAGAGAGAGAGAGAGAGAGAGAGAGACTGATGCTTGCAATGAGTACAAGCATAAGTCAGCAATTAACTTCACTTAGTTTCATCACTAAGCAATAAGAAAAAAAGTAATCTACCCCTAGATAGAGAAATGACCTTTTCTCCAGTTAATCTAGGAAGACAGAAACATTCCCTAGGAGGCAGGGATCATCTTAAGACGATATGCACTTTCTTCCCAGAATTTTGCTCCTTAGGAGTCCCTCTGAGCCTCGTTGAGTCCCTCTGGTGGGTCTGCAAGTTACTCCCACCTCCTCGGGCCCCACCCACAGGAGTCCTCTTTCTTCTCTGCTGTCTTTTTCTTCTGGATGCTGGTCAGAGCCCAAGTGTTCTTTCCTGGCTCTTCTGGACTTCCTTGTTCTATTTTTAAAGCTCCCTCCCTCCCACCACATGACTGACCTCCAGTATGATTTTTGGTTTTCTTCTCTTCACGCTATGCAACACCAAGTCTCCTCCACTAGGCAACCAAGAGAGGTTTACCTGCCCTGACATTTCTCTCTTAAACTCTTAATGAACTATGCTCAAGCTTCTGTGTGAGTCTGTTCTTAAAATCTTTCATTAATGTTACTAAGAACCTCAAGAAGGGACCCTGACTCTCCTGGTATCATTTGAAGGACAGGTTGTGATTTCTCCCAAATTTCTGGTGACACATCCATTTTGTTTGTTTAAGAATACAGTGATATCCAACACATTGCCATTGGTTACAGTAAAATATTGGAGAGCTTCAACATCCAGGAGAGCAATTGAGTAGAAGATGCCACACCCATAAATAAAACACTGTGAGCATGTTAAGAAGAAAACACATGGCTAGATGTGGTGTTTGATTCTGTTATCCCAGCCCTCAAGGGGCAGAGGCAGGAGAATTGCTGCAAGTTGAAGCCCAGCCCAGTCTGCATAGCAAGTTCCAGTCCAAGACGACATAGTAAGACACTGTCTAAACATGTGCACACACACATACGTACAACACACACACAGACACAACAGACACACAACACAACACACACAAAGAAGGCAGCAATGGTGACATCATCACCACTAGGCTAATGTAGAATAGTTTCCAAAACATATTAAGGGGGGAAATGTGTAAATAAATGAACCTCTGTCTGTTTGCTAATGGGACAATGTATGAGGCACAGTGACAGCAGTCGCCTTACTGTGGTAGAGTTATTAGGGCTCAAAAGAAGGGCACACAATTTTAACCTAGTATCTTTCATACCTTTGTATTTTGTGCTGTTGTGATTATAGGCAAATCTGTGATACATTTTTAACAAAGAAAATGTAAACAGGTTCATCAAGATGAAATGTTAAGACGTGGCCAGGTGTCCACTGAAGATGCTCTGAGATGGGCCCCTGCTCTCCTTTTTTTGTTCTTTAGAGACCAATCAGGGGTCAGACACCATCAGCCCAAAGGCCCAGCGTATCTTTACTAGAAAGTCAAAGCATCCTCTCAATGGAAAGTCAAAGAACAATTTGAACAGATATTTTGCTACGTGATCTATGTTTGGCTCATAAGTAAATGAAAAGAGGCTTAGCCCTCCTAAATTTCAGTCAAAATCTGAATAAAATGCATTTCATACACATTAGGGCAGTGGTTCTCAGCTTTCCTAATGCAGAGACCCTTGATGAAATCTAAGAAATTGCCTATTGCCAAAGCATAACAGAAGTACGTGATATAAAGAGTATCCGAGCTGCAGATGGAGGCTGGAGAGAATTTTTTGTAAGGAATAGTCTAAAGAAGTGGTTCTCAACCATTCTAATGCTGCAACCCCTTAATACAGTTCCCCATATTTTGGTGACCTCCAACCATAAAATTATTTTATTGCTATTTCATAACTGTAATTTTGTTACTGTTATGTATCATAATGTAAATATCTGCTATGCAGGATATCTGATATGAGACTCCCAAAAGGGTCACACCCACAGGTTGAGAACCATTAGGTTCTCTGCATTAGACATGGTTGTGCTAATTAGTTTTATGTCAATTTGACATAAGCTAGAGTCATTTTGAAAAAGGGACCCTCAATTGAAAAAGTGCTTCCATAAAATAGCCTATGGACAAGGCTTTGTTGCTTTTTCTTGATGACTGCAATGTTTGAGTAGAGTGGTCCCCATAGGGTCATATGTTTGAAGACTTGGCCTCCAGTTGGTGGAACTGTTTGGGAGGGATTATGTTGTATGACCTTGTTGGAGCAAGTGTTTGAGGCTTTAAAAAGCTTCAGCCATTCCCAGTGCATTCTCTGTCTCCTGCTTGTAGATCAAGGTGTGAACTCTCAACTATTCCCGAAGTCAATCTGCCATCGTGGATTCTAATCATCTAAAAACCATAAACTCGGCTAAATGCTTTGTTGTACTCATGTTGTGAGACCCCCAAAGACCACCAAGGAACTGGAGTCCCATGTAAACACACGAGGGTCAGTTTATTCTTTCAGACAGGTCTGAACCCGGGGTTAAACCCTATGTTCTGATGCAGCAGAGGAATTGGGCCCCAAGCTCAGGGGTGAGATGGTTTTTAAAGGAAAAAATATGCAAATGGGATGTTACATGTTTTGGCATTTCAGGACTGGGTAAAGGGGTATGAGGTAGAATAATTCTTGGAAACTATTGGTTAAACTTTCGGCGTGAACCCAAGTTTTGAATCTACTGGCTGAAATTTCAGTGTGAAACCAAGTATTAAATCTATTGGTTGTCGGTGCATTCCTGAGATTTTTTTTTTTTTTTTTAGACCCGAACCCTGCCCTCAGGTACTAAATGGTCTTTCCCTGAGATAAAGTTTTGTAACAGTAAATCTATACCTTCACTGCTTTAATTTATAACTTGACTTGGCCATGGTGTTTTATCACAGCAATAGAAAAGTAACTCACATAGAAATTGGTACCAAGAAGTGGACTATTGCCTGACCATGATGGGGATTTTATTTGTTTGTTTGTTTTAGAGAAATGGGGAAGATGTTGGAATTATTGAACCAGGACAGTTGTTGATTCTAGTCAGAAATTGTGGACCATAGAGGCTCAGCTCAAGAGGTGTCAGGGGGACTGACTAGGGTACAGACCATTGTGATGTGTTGTAACCTATGTGGCTGCTTTCTACCTGCCTCCTGAGAACTTGCCTGAGGCTAAATTGAAAAGCAATGGACTAATTTCTTTAGCAGAGATTTCAAGACTGCTAATATTGACTCCAAGGCCTGGTTATTTAGCTGTGACTTTTATGCAGTTCTACAATGAAAAAGAGTAAGTGGAAATATGCAGTTTGAAGAAAAAAAGAATACCAGGAAATGTAACGCTGGAGCCACAGCTTATGCTGAAAATGTTGAGGAGATTGAGGAGCAAGCTGGCTGGAATTGGAATAAAGGAAGGTGTGCCCTCAGGGCAAGACCCCACCCAGATAAACTCCCAATTAGTGAAAAGAAAGGGTCTAAGGAATTTTCTACTCCTAAAATGCATCAACTGAAAGCTGCTGCAAACGTCATTCTAAGAGATGGCTGCCCATCCCAAATGGACAGCCAAATCTGGCAATGTCCTTCTCACGGCTATAGCTTCATAGTCATGAAGGCTATATAAGGATGTGGACTCTTTCTCTGTGGTTAAGGAGAGCCACTGAGGCCAGGAGTGTGGCAGGGGGTCTCCAGATGGAGGTCCTGAGAGGCCATTGTGTGAAGCTATGAAAGTAAAGCCTAGATTATGTTGGAGAACCTAAGATGTTAGAGATGCTAGAGATTCCTGCCAAGGAGAGCTGCAGACAGGGAGGAGTAGCATCCTTGAGAGAGGAGGATGCTGCAATCAGAAAAGCTGGGAGCGCAGAGCCATCTAAGCCCTTTGGCATCAGATTTGGGAGTTTGACCTGCTAGGTTTTGGTCTTGCTTTGGTCCAGGATGTTCCTGGTGCTCTGATTCCTACCCTTTGGAAAGATAGTGTATATTCTGTGCTACTGCATGTGCCACACGGTGTGTAATTTGTTTTTGATCTTACATGGGCTATAATTAAGACATTTGTTTGAGTCTGAAGAGATTTTGAACTTTGTATTTTTAAATTGTGTTAAAACAATGAAAGATCATGGGAGCTTTTGAAGTTGAACTGAATTCACTTTGTATTATGATATGGGTCAGGAAGTGGAATGTGGTAGTCTGAATGAGAATGGCCCCTTCATAGATTCATAAGCTTGAATATTTGATCCCCAGCTGGTAGAACAGTTTGGGAAGGATTAGAAGGTGTGGCATTGTTGCAGGAAGTGTGTCTCTAGGAGTGGAAACTGAGATTTCGATATACTCTTGGCATTTCTGGTGTGCTCTCTGCCTTCTGCTTGTGGATCAATATGTGAACTCCCAGCTCCTGGGCCAGGAATGTCAGCATCTTGCTGCCATACTATTCCGCTATGATAGGCTCTTAATTCTCTGGAACCTTAAGCCAAATAAATTCCTCTTTCTGTAAGTTGCCTTGGTCGTGGTATCTTACTTATCACAGCAATAGAAAAGTAACATGACAAAGATTAATGCAGGAAGGCCCAACCCACTGTGAGTGATGTTACACCCTTGGGACGGTGGTCCTGACTAAGTGTGTTATGGGTCTAGGGTCATTCAGAGATTTGCCAGTCTTACCATGGATAAATTTTAAACAAAGAAAAGGCATTATTTAGATACTGGTGCTGACTGTACACCCTAGATTTGGGATTCCCAAGGTGTAATGCCAAATTACATTAGTCAGAAGCTTATAAAGGAAAAACTTGCAAGGCTACATACTTTCTTGTTGTATTTTAAAAGTGGTGAGAAGGAGTGAAACCATACAACTGGGCCCATGTGGGAAGTTTATTGAGGGGAGGGGAGAAAAGGGGCAGAGAGCCAAGGAAAAGAAAGAGACAGGAGGTGGACAAGGCCCACCTCTTATACGGGAACATAAAGAATGCACACAGGGGATGCTTTTAGTGGCTGAGGTTGATGATATGTCCTGTTAGGACCCTAAGGGCAGGCCAGAACAGATGCCTAAATGCTAACTGTCTTGCATTTATGCACTCAGGGGCAAGCAAGCTTATTTACACTTGGTTTGTTAGATGAACAACAGTTTTGTTAAAATTGTATAGGACCAGGCAATTCCAAGAACAGGCCCCAGCATTCCTGGAAGTTATCTGTCTTTGGGAAAGTGGGGCTTGTGACTTAGAGGTATTCTTGCTTTACAGATTTCTTAAGCACAGCACTTTAGACTTCAAACATAATGTTAGCATCACAGGTGCAACAGGAAAGCAGACCACACAAGCCACGAGGGGCAATCTGGGAAGCAAATTCTCCTCTGTGGCCTCTGATTCCATTCCTGCCTCTGGGTTCCTGCCTGGAGTACCTGGCCTGACTTTCCTAGATGATGGAACCCTTTCCTTCTCAAGTTGCTTGGTCATGGAGTTTTATCACAGCCATCACTAAACCATAAGTAAGACAATGGTCAGCCATGGCAAGAATCAAACATTGGTAATATTTGGAAAAATTGGAATCCTTGAGCTTAGTAAACAGTAAGGAAGCTGTGGAAACAAAATTGAGCACTTTAGACTTTACACACAAAATAACCTTATGACCAGGGGATTCCTTGACAACTGAAAGCAGAGTCTGGAAGTAATATCTCTACTTCCATGGTCCAAACTTGAGTCCTAACAGCCAAACAGTAGATGTAACTCAGTTGTCCATCAGTAGACTGCATTGGCCCTTGTCTGTTGCTATAACAAAATACCTCTGGTCTGGATGTCTTATAAATAAAATAAATGTATTTGGCCCATGAGTCTAGGGGCTGGAGGATACTAAAGGCATGGTTCCAGCATCCCCTTAAAGCCCCTTCACAGTGTGAGCCCATGAAAGAAAAGCATACAGGGAAGCAGTAACATAGAAAATGGACCAAGCACCTGGGGTGACTGGCTCTCTAACAGCTGCCTCCATGTGACCTCTCATAAGACTATGACCTTAGAGAAAAGCATTAATCCCCCTTCAAGATATAACCACCTCTGAAAGGCTCAATCACTTCAAAGCATCACCAGACAAGGAAGGAATCAAACTCCCAGCACCAGACCTGTTGGGAGCAAATCCAACCCATAGCAATGGAAGAATGAGTAAGTATATGTTTATGTGCACAAAACAGAATGTTATTCACTCTTATAGAGGATGAGAATTCTGGCTCATACTACATGATTGTACCCCCAAGGACATTATGGTGAGACACTGGAAGGTGAACTCTGTGTGATCTCATTGGTGTGAGACATTCAAAGTAACCAAGTTCACAGAAGTCTAAAGTAAAATAGAAGGTGCCAGGGTACAGCAGGACAAAAATCCTGCCTTAGGGTCTGATTAATCTTTTCCTTTTTCTTTTCTTTCTTTTCTCCTCTTCCTCCTCCCTCCCTCCCTTCCTCCCTTCCTCCCTCCTACCGTGTCTCTCTCTCTCTCTCTCTCTCTCTCTCTCTCTCTCTCTCTCTCTCTCTCTCTCTCTCTCTCTGTCTCTCTCTCCAAAGTTTCTGTGTATCTCTGGCTAGCCTGATCACTTATGTAGACCAGGCAGGCCTTGAACTCACAGAGATCCACCTGCCTCTGCCTCCTGAGGGCTGGCATTAAAGGTGTGCACCACCACACCTGGCAAGAAAACATTCTTCTTAGCCCAAGCTCTGTTCCTTATCTGTAGTAATTTAAAAAGAAAACTCCACAGCTGGATAATCCCTTTGAAGAAATAAAAGTGACAAGTCACCAAGACACTCGGGCATTGCTTGAATATGGCTTATGAAGCACATAATGAGATGATTTCAACTTTACAAAATAAAACCTGAGTGATATTTATAGTGTGCCTCTCCTGTGCACAGTTCCAAGTACCCCAAGATTTATGTGAGGTAGAGATGTAAAAGCATTCTCATATGATAGATATGGAAAACATGTTCTAAAAAAAAAATCCAAATGACAGATCTCTGTAGGGTTGTCAACTTGAGGCTTATCAGGCAATATCCCACAGGAGTCATCTTACTTAATTCGTTGTCAACAACTTGGTTAAGTGGATTTTATAAATGATTCAAAATATGTCTGAGTGGCTGGAAGGAGACGTGAAGGGGGTTTTTGTAAACAGCCTTGACACTTCTCCCTGCTGACATCAGCAGGGCAAAGATGGTGAACATTCCCACGGTGCTGGCTGGTGTGGCACGCACAGGCGCACAAAGTGGAGTGCAAATCTGCTGAGCCTGGTTGCTATCTAAAAAGTCACTATTCATCCAAAGACATTAGAATTTTGAACTCAAGGGAAAGAGAGGGAAAAAAGAAGAAAAGGAAACACATACCAGTGCCCATTATTAGTGGAGCAAACAAATATTTTGTTATGTCATATATAAGGAAATGTTGTAAAGCAATAAGGAATCATACTATTAGCTATATAGTTAAAAAACTTATAATACAAGTAAGTCGGTGTATAAATATGCATATATAGTTTAAATAAAAACTTCCCATCTGGGTTGACAATGTTCCTTCCAAAACTTATAGACCATCTAACAAAAGCCTCCACAGTGCTGGGCAGTGGTGGTGCATTCTTTAATCTCATCATTCAGAAGGCAAAGGCAGGTGGATCTCTGAGTTCAAGGCCAGCCTGGTCTACAGAGCAAGTTTCAGGACAGCCAGGGATACACAGAGAAACCCTGTCTCAGAAAGCAAAATACACACACACACACACACACACACACACATACACACATACACACACACACACACAGATTGCATGAGAAGTCATCTTTTGAGTTGTTGGTCAGGATTGTCCAAAAGACTCTCAAAACATTATAGACTGTTGCTATACTCTTGGTTGCTCCCCAGAGATGGACATAAGTCTTTATTGACAAAGAAAACACCATGTACTTTGTTCACAGAGTCAAGAGCTGAAACTAACCTCCTCCCTGGGGACTAGCATCCATGGTACTAGAAGGTACTATGCAAGCTTCCAAAGAAGGTAAACAAACTCTAGTGAGCTCCACCCCATGCCAGTAACATTCCCCTGTGGATATCCTACTGTCTAGCATCTTCAGTATCTTGGGAACTCCACTTCAATTTATTCCTCATCTCTCCAGCCAGCACCATGCAATGACCTCTCAGGGCATCCTTAAAGGGAATCTGAGCCGAATAAACACTGCCCTGACTCAGACTTTCTGGAACCTGGGTGTAAACTTGCATAAATGGTCCCCTTCACTTTTGCATATTTCATACTCTCAAAAGTGTACCACATAGAGAGATGATGATGCCAAGCTCTGTGGTCAGCTCAAGATGTAGTGTGTTCCTCTTCTGCTATAGCTGTGGTGACCACTGTACGCCTTGGTGGCTGAATCCAAGAAAATGCTGTTTTTGAAAGAAATTCCCTTCTGTAGCATTTTAAGGTCAGGTTCTGTCATTTCAACTGGTTTGGTATTTTCATAAGTTGTAGCCTCCAATGGGTGAGGCATATTTCTCTTGTCCCAGTGGAGAGTACTCTATGTTTCTTATTTGGTTAATATCTTTATTAATTATAGCTATTGCCATACCTACTTTGTCTGCATGTTAAAAAGCACTCATGCATCCTTTGATAAACTTCACACTTTCCATGTCTTTCATTAAGAAAGAGCAGTGAGCTCCCATAAGAGGAGTGATGAGGAACTAAAGTACTAAAATGCTAAATGCTATGGTGACTTGAAATTTCACACACACACACACACACACACACACAAACACACACTAGTCTATCACTTTTTAACTCAGCCACATTCAAAGTCTCCGGATGCAGACTCATGCAATGAGATCCCTTCCAGAATATACTCTAACCCATGCCTGATACTATCCATCTTCCCTTCTAAATCTCCATAAGCTGGGCCTCTACTCCCATTTCTTTCCTTAGTTTGGTCTTCTAAGGACCCATCAGCATGGCCTATGGATCTCTGTTTATAGTGATCTCTGTTTACAGGCTTCTCTCGTCTGTAGCTCCTAATTCTCCCATATCCTTCTTACAAAGCAGTTAGTTCCAAAGGTGTAAGACCCATTCAGTCAAGTCATCCATCTCCTAAACGGCCCATTCCTTTGTACCCATTCTCTGCATTGGTCACTTTTGCTATTGTTATGACAAAATACAGGACCAAAACAACTTCTAAAAGTAGGAATTTGGGGCTGGAGAGATGGTTCAGAGGTTAAGAGTACTGACTGTTCTTCCAGGGGTCCTGAGTTCAATTCCCAGCAACTACATGTTGGCTCACAACCATCTATGATGACATCTGGTACCCTCTTCTATATACTGTATACATAATACATAAATATTTTTTAAAAAGTAGGGATTTAATTTGCCTCACAGTTTTTAAAAAGTATCATTTTACATGTACTCATAACCACTATGCCATCTGTCCAGCCACCTTGACTCACAGTGTAAGAAAGGAAGTAGCAGAAAGGGCATGTTGACAGGAGTGTAAAGCAGGTAACTATACACTGTCTACAGAGAGGAAGGAAGCAGAGCCAGACTGGAAAGCCTCATGGCCCTTCTGCACTGACCCTCTTTCTCCACTGCACTGATTCTACATCAAACAATACTACTGAGAGGGTAATATCCCAATAATAATCCTATTGAGGGCATATCACATTTAGGTCACACAGTTTGAGAAGTATGAATGCAGAGCTGATATACAGAGAAGGGAGCCACCATTGGAGTATAGACTGAAATGCTATCCACAAGGGGGTGACATTTGAGTGTTGTACCTTACCCCAAAGGTATAAGGTTATGGTTTCATTTCACTGCCCTCTCTTGCCAAGAGGAAGAGGAGGTGGCCAGAGGGTGGATTTCCAGGCAGAACAGAGCAGCATATGTACACATATAAGTTTTGAATGTCACTGTGAACTCCCAGAACAGAATGTTTACTCTGGGTGAAGTCCCAGTAGGTACCAAGGAGAAAAACAGATATAACCAGAGAAGCAGTCTGTAGTTGGAATGTGGCATGTCAGTTATGCAAACTGCTGAGTATATATTTCTCTAACAGGAGCCCAAGGCACATTATATAGCTAGTCTTCAAAGAATTGAATAAGAGAAAACAGATGTCACTTGAGAAACTCACTTAGGGCCATTGTGATGTAGGAAAGGACAGATACGAGATGATGTGGAGAGAGTTGTTCTAGCCATTTCAGTATCAGCCTAGCCAAGACAGCATTATTTAGGTCATGCAACATCTGGCTGCAGCTGTATGAGAAACTCCAAACAGAGCAGCACAGCCGGATGCTAAGTAGGCATGTATGATCAGCAGAGTTATAAGAGAAAAAAAACAAATGGGTGTTTTAATTGGTGGCTTGATTTCTGTTTTGTTTTTTACTTCAAACCAGTATATTTCGGTATAGTTCGTTACATGTTACTGGGTAACTGGAGCAGTGTCTTAGTTAGGGTTGCTATTGTTGTGAAAAGATACTGTGGGGGCCAGAACAGCTTGACCATACAGCAATGTGGGGCCAGAACAGCTTGGCTACCCAGCTGCCATGACAGATTTAATAAAAACTAGCCAGATAGTAGGCCTGAGTCTCTTACTGGAAGTACCTGGTAGCCAGGAAAAGTCCATAATAGGACATCACCCAGGGAAGGTCCAGCATCTAAGGGGAAGTACCTGATATTACAAACATTCCACTCCTTAAATGGCCTTTGAGCCCAACACACACCTATCCTCCCCCCATTTCAATAAGATACCCTTAGATAAATGTCAGCCAATCAGAGTCCTGAACCCTGGAAATCCCCTCGTCCTGACCTCTACTATGATAAAAATCCTACCCTGCCCAGGCTTGGGGCTCTCTGCTCCCACTGTTGCATCAGACAGACAGAGAAAACAAGCTTAAGCTTAAATAAAGGCTCTTTGCTTTTACATATTGGATTCAGTCACTATGGTGGTCTTTTGGGGGTCCCCTTAATCTAGGCATAACAATTCCATGACCTTGGCGACTCTTATAAAGGAAAACATTTCATTGAGGTGGTGGCTTATGGTCCAGAGGTTCAGTGCATTATCATTATGGCAGGGAGTGTGGTGGCATGTAGGGAGACATGGTATGGCTACAATTTGATCAGAAGGCAACAGAAAGTGGTCTGCTGTCGCGCCCAGCAAGAAAGAACGCAACTCCGGATTCTTCTCTCCAGCAGTTTATTCAGGACCTTGGACAATCTTCTGACCCCCGGGGGAAGCCCGCTCATGGCTATATACCCTTAGGGCCTCCAATCCCGGTAAGCCACGTGGACACCGCCCATAGGTCCTAGCATGCTGAAGCAAGCCATCATCCTCGCCTACAGCCATATAAGGAGTTGTTTACTCCCGAGAGCATTTGCCCTCGGGAAGGCGGAAGGCGGAAACTGGCGCCATCTTTAGGGCACGGTACAACACAGCTCTCTACAGTCTGTGGACCACACTGAGGGACTCTTGAGCAAAAGAGACCTGAAAGCCCAACCCTACAGTGGCAAACTTCCTTCATCAAGGCCACACCTACTTCAACACTCCTACTACCTCCTAATAATACCAATCTGTTTGAGTTTAGGGGGGGCAATTACATCCAAACCGACACAAATAGACAGCCTGATGTGAAGATTTGGGGACTTGTTTGTGGCTTACAGTTTGGAGGCAGCATGGAGTGGACGTTAAAGAACCCAGGAGAGGCTGCAGGAAATAGCATGTTAGAGGACTTTGTAGGAGGAGAAGTAGATGTCAGTGAAAGGCTGGAATCTAGAAATAGTCCAGGTGGAGTCTATGGAATATCAACAACAGTAATAAAGACGTGGTGGGAAAGAAGGGAAGGCTGAAAATCTTTCCAGGTTTGCCCAAAAGAGAGAGGTGATGCACACTGCCCTTTACAAAAAGGCCAGTGAAGCGGGTAGAGCACAAATGTGTATGCACTGATGTCCAGGGGCTCAGGGGGGAAAGCTCAACTTTGATTTGGAGCATGAGGGAGATTGTGGCTAAAACCCTTGGCACTCACCCAACCAGACAAAGTCATATATGAGAAGGCAGACGCCACGAACGAGCAAGCCATTTCCAGTGCTCAGTGTTAAGGACAGACAGAGGATGTGATGGAATTTTGAAAGAAAAATTCAGTAGTCAAAGGAATTTTCACTTTTTTCAAGGGAAACTGGAAAGGGAAGAAGAGACAGCAGGATCTCAGAAACAGGAACAAGAGACGCCAGAAGCCACTGAGGCCTAGTTAGAAGAGACAGCGGTAGATGGGCTTGATGAACAATCACAGGCCTCTCACGGGAATACTTCTTTAATCTGGCATTGATCTGGGCGGCTTAAGAAGCTAATTGAAAGCTTTAAAAAGCAGACTAACAGTGGTTAATACAGATACTCATAACTGGTCAAACTACCCCCAGCGTCTATGGAGTGCTCAGCCACACAGGGGACATCTCTATCACACCCTCACCTACCAAAGCTCGGGGAACATAGTGGAAAAACGGGTGCAAAGGTCATAAGAACCAGAGTTGTTTCCGGGAGGACTGAGGAGAAACAATGTCCTCTAGACACAACAAGAGTACTGCTCTTATGAACCTTAGCAGCTGTGGTTGCCTGCAAAAGACTGGCTGCCAGTTAACATTCCTGCATGAGTTTGGGAGGGGCTCATGAGCCCTCACCCCTAGCTAGGAGCTACCAACAGTGATGGCTGCTAGGGCTGGGGAAGGGAGAGTTTTTTTTTTTTTTTTTTAATGTGTGTGATCCCTGGTAGTTGATCATGCCCAGTGGATGGCTCTATAGCCACGTGTATATAGACTGCATTAATGTGATTCAATGGGGCATAAAAGAGTATATAAAATTGGAAAGGGAGATAAGTATGACTGAAATACATTGTATGCATGTGTGAAATTTTCAAAAAATTGAAAACCATTTTAAAGTGAACTAAGTATATACATTACTCTCTAAAGATTTGGCATTAAAATGACGACAAAGAAAAATAATTTTTTTCTTGGTTTTTGTTTGGTTGTTTGGTTGGCTGGTTGGGTTTTTAGCATGATTGCAGGCTAGGAGGAAGAAGGAACTTACAGATAGTTTTGTTGGCTTCAAGTTCCTGAACCAATGAAGGGAGGGAAAATAGAACATTCTCCAGAGTGAGCTAATGAATTAACAAATAGGCTTTCACTCTTTAAAGTGTGCCCCAGGGACTAGGAAAACTGGCATTACCTAGAAGCTTGTTAGAAACACATAACCTGAGAAGCTACACAGGTACCCAGAACCCAGGTAAGTCCCCCTCTCAGAGCATGCTCAGCTTTCTCCCCCAACAGCTCACCCCTTCCCCTAGTTGCCATACCCAACCCATAACTTTGATGAAAGCCCATTGCTTTATCAGAGGCCACTCCAGTTTCCAACACCCCAGAGATCACTCAGACCACTAGAACTCCTGCAGAGTCACCCTGCTGAACCAAAGGACACAGCTCACCACCAGAACTGTAGGCCACTCAGGCCAGAAGACCAGAGAGAAAACAGAAACCAAAAGAAAAACACCCATTCAACAAAGACAAACTCAGAAATCAGCACCTGACCCTATAATTACTCCAAACTCAGATGCTTAGAGGCCAGTGTGAGAAGACATTTAACAACTGCCAGGGCAGTATGGCACCACCAGAGCCCAGCTATTCTACTACAACAAACCCTAAATAGTCTAATACAAGAAAGCATAAGAAAATGACCTCAAAAACAACTTTATGAAGATATTAGAGGTACTTAAAAAGAAATGAATAAATCCCTTCAAGAAAGTCAAGGGAAAAAACAAATAGTTGAAGGAAATGAATAAAACTCTTCAATACCTGAAAATGGAAATAGAAGTAGTAAACAAAACACAAACAGGGAGCCCTGGAGATGGAAAATCCAGGTAATCAAACAGGAAACACAGACACAAACATCACAAACAATGCAAAAGATGGAAGAGAGAATCTCAGGTGTAGAAGATAAGATAAAAAAGAAACTGATACATTGGTCAAAAAGAACGTTAAATCTAAAAAAAATTCTGACGGAAAACATCCAAGAAATCTGGAACACTCTGGGGAGGGGGGTGGGAATTCCTTAAAAATAATAGGAATAGAAAAAGGAGAAGGATCCCTGTAGTTGGATTATGTGTTACATTGTAAATAATTGTCCTGCCTATGGGTTAAAGAAAAAGCTGACTGGCTGAAAGCAGACAGAAAGTGTGGGCTGGGCTACTAGACTGGGAAAGCTCTGGAAACAGGAAGAGCAGAGCTGCCAATGAGATGCAGAGAAAAGAAGTTGAAATGCTGCTGAGGTATATGAAAAGGTACTGAGCCGCATGGCTGAACAAGATAAAAATAATGGGCTAGTTTAGGAATGAAGAGTTAGTAAATTCTATGCCTACCTGGGCCCCAGGTCAATCAGCAAGCAGAGTAAAATTAATATAAGCCTTTGTGTGATTATTTGGTGCTAAGCAGTGGTGGACCTTGGCCCGAAAATCCAGGCCAGAAACTTATTACTATCGCAGACATTAAAAGTCTCATAACCATAAATAAATAAGTAAATAAGTACACACACACAAAAAAAAAACCCTCAGGACCAGACAATTTTTAAAACACAGATGTCTACCAGACTTTCAAAGAAGAGATAATACCAATCCTCCTCAAACTATTTCACAAATCAGAAACAGAAGGAATATTGCCATTATTTTTAAAGGAGGCCACAATCTCCCTGATATCCAAACCACACAAAGATTCAACAAAGAAAGAGAATTACAGACCAATTTCCCTCATGAACACAGATGCAAAAACACTCAATAAAATACTTATAAATTGAATCCAAGAATATCAAGATCATCCACCATAATCAAGTAGGCTTCATCCCAGAGATTCAGGGATGGTTAAACATATGAAAATCAGTCAATAGAATCCACCATATAAACCAAACTATATGATCATCTCATTAGATGCTGAAAAAGCCTTTGATCAAATCCAACACCCCCTTCATGATGAAAGTTCTAGCTGGAGCAACTGGAGAACTGAGGGAGATCAAGGGGATACAATTTGAAAAGAAAGAAGTCAAAATATCAATAATTGAAGATGATGTAATAGTATATATAAGCCACTCCAAAAATTCTATCAGGGAACATCTACAGCTGATAAACTCCTTTAGTGAAATGGTTGGATATAAGATAACTAAAAAACAAACAAACAAACAAAAAAACAGTAGCCATCTTATACACAAATGACAAACAGACTATGAAAGAAATCAGGGAAACAATACCCTTCAAAATAGCCCAAATAATGTAAAATACCTTGGGGGGTAGTGCTAATCAAACAGACTTGTTTACCAAAAGCTTCAAGTCATCAAAGAAGAAAACATCAGAAGATGAAAATCCCATACTCATGAATTGGTAGGATTACATAGTAAAAATGGCCATCTTACCAAAAGCAATCTACAGATTCAGTGAAATCTCCATCTAAAGTTCTAACACAATTCTTTACAGACCTTGAAAGAACAATACTCAGTTTCATATGAAAAAACAAAGAACCCAGGATATCTAAAAACAATCCTGAAAAATAAAAGGACATCTGGAGGTATCGTCACCCTGATTTCAAGCTCCACTACCGAGTTATAGTAATAAAAACAGCATAGTTTTGGCAGAAAAACAAACACATTGATCAATAGAATTAAATACAAGATCCCAGATGTAAATCTACTCACCTATGGACACCAGATTTATGTATTTATATATGTATCTACATGTATACATATGTGCCAGAAATACACAATGGAAAAAAGAAAGCATCTTCAACAAACGGTGCTGGTCTAACTGGATGTAGAAGAATGAAAACAGATCCATATTTATCACCCTGCATGAAATTCAAGTCCAAGTGGATCAAAGACCTCAACATAAATCCAGATACCCTGAATTTGATAGAAGAGAAGGTGGAAATTGCCTTAAATGCATTGACACAGGAGAAAACTTCCTGAACAGAACACCTACAGCACAGGCACTAAGAACAACACTCAGTAAATGAGACCTCATAAAACTAAGAGGCTTCTGTAAGGCAAAAGACTCCATCAATAGGACAAAATGGTGGCCTACACAATGGGAAAAGATTTTCACTATCCCCACAGAAAGCTAATATCCAAAATATCAAGAAGCTAGACATCAACAATCAAATGATCCAATTAAAAATGTGGTACAGATCCAAACAGAATTCTCAACAGAGAAATCTAAAATGACTGGGAAATACTTAAAGAAATGTTCAACATCCTTAGCCATCAGGGAAATGCAAATCAAGACTACTTTTAGATTCTATCTTACACCTCTCAGAATGACTAAGTTTAAAAACACAAGTGGCAGCCCATGCTAGCAAAAATGTAGAACAAAAGAACACTCCTCCATTGCATGTGGGAGTGCAAACTTTGGGAATCAGTATGGCCCTTCCTCAGAAAATTGGAAATTGATTTACCTCAAGATCCAGTTATACCACTCTTGGGCATATACCAAAAGGATATATATATATATCCTACCCCAAGGACACTTGCTCAACTGTGTTTATTGCAGCTTTATTCAAAATAGTCAAAAGTAGAAACAAGCTAGATGCCCTTCAACCAAAGGATGGAGAAAGAAAATGTGGTATATTTACACAATGGAGTGTAACTCAGTTGTTAAAAACAATGACATCATGAAATTTGCAGGCATCATGAAATGGATGTAAATAGAAAAGAGCAAACTGAGTGTAGTACCCAGACCCAGAAAGATAAGTACAGTATGTACTCACCTATAAATGGACATTAGCTGTTAAGTAAAGGTCGATCACCAGACCCAGAGAGGCAAAGTCATAAAGAGGCTCAGGGAGATGCATGGATCTCCCTAGGAAGAAAAAATGTAATAGATTTTCAGGTGGATTGGGGGTGAGGTGGGGCATGGGGATGGGAACAGGAGGGATCTGTAGGGATGGGAGAAACGGAGTAAGAGCTTGCTGGGTGATATAACTGGAACTGGGAGGTGGGGTGGGGATGGTATAGAACACTAGTGCAATGCAAACTCCCTAGACTCTATGAGAGTGACCCTAGTCAAGTCTCCTAGTCATGGGGGATACAGAGCTGGAACTGGCCATCTTCTATAACAGGACTAGAACATGAAATCAGCCGCAAAATCTTTGACCTACAGTCTGTCCTACCTACAAGATGTGCATGCTGGGGCAATGGTGGCACAGAACTTGTGGGAGTGGTCAATCTGTAACTTGTCCAACTGGAGGCCCATACTGAAAGGGAGCTAATACTTGACACTGCCTATGTGTCCAGGAACCAGAGGCAAGAGAACTCAGAGACCAACCATAGAGCTAAACATGACTGACAAAAAACAAATCAATAAAATGATTCGATATTCTGCCATACTGGTAGTGGTACAGTTGTCATCAGAGAGGTATCATCCATCAGCTGATGGAAACAAATACAGATACTCACAGTCAAACACTAAGTGGAGCCATGGGAACCCTTTAGAATAGGGAGAGGAAGGGTTATAGAAGACATTGGGTTGAGGACACACCATAGATCAAGGTCTAGAGAATCTACTAAGCAGGGTTCACAAGGGCTTACAGAACCTGAATCGACAAACAGAGACCCTGTGTGGGTCTGAGCAACATCCTCTGCATAAACCTTATAGTTTTGTAGCTTGGTGTTCTTGTGGGACTCCCAAAAGTGGGAATGGGGGTATCTCTGACTCTTTTAAAGGTACTTGGGACCCTTTCTCTTCTACTGGGCTGCCACTTCTAGCTGTGATATTAGGGTTTGTGCCCACTCTTACTGTATCTTGTTAGGCCATATTCGGTGGCTATCTCTGGGAAGCCTGCTCTTTTTTCTTTGTGGGGGGGGGAGGGATGCATTCAGTTAGGTTGTGATATATGAGAGAAGAATATATGTTAAAAGAAAGAAAGGGGGAAGGAGAGAGAAAGGGATTGAGGGAAGGAAGGAAGAGAGGGAGGGAGGGAGGAAGGAAGTAAAGAAGGAAAGAAGGAAGAAAGGAACCTTGTGTTTCACCTTAGGGATATTGAACCAGAATCAGCTTTTGAACAAGAGCTCAAGTTATTAATATGTATTGTGGATGTATTATTACTAAAAACTGGAACATGCCTAGACAAAAATGGAAGATGCAGAGCATATGCAGACTTACAAGCTAGAAAATAACTTCAGTAACTTCAGTCTGTTTTAATTTGTAACCAAGACTTTATTAAGGTGATTGGAAGACCCAAATGCTCCCAAATTGCAAGTGTATGGAAAGTGAAGATTTGTCTGATGTGAAATAATCTCCAGTCGAATCAGAGAAAAATCTCAGCTTCCGTCTATGCAGAACCATCTACAGAGGCGGTGAGAGTATTATCACCGCTTAGACAGACTTCAATGTTTTCTTTATTTCATTGGAGGTGGGTCTGATATTTCTAGGTTTGTGTTTGTTGTTCAATCTGTTTTTAAAGTCTCAAATGTGACTCTACTATGTAGCCAGGCCTGAGAACCATGGAGAGTTATGGGAAGCCAGGCTTTTCACACTCGAAGTTTCAATGACAGCTGAGACCTGGTGCCATTCCCTGAGGGTTTGGATTTAATCAGGCTGAGATGAGACCTTAAAGATGACCTACTGATGTCCCTAGCCTTAGCCCTTGAACTACTTCCCTCCCTTTCTTTATCAGTTCTCCACCTCAGTTGCAGAGTCAACCCCCACCCAGAGCGAGAATATGTTGAGAATGACAATGTTCTAGCATTCCAGTCAAAAATGTCCATACCTGGGTTGGAGAGATGATCCATTGGTTAAGAGCACTGACTGTTCTTCTAGAAGACCCAGATTCAATTCTTAGTACCCATAGGGTGGCTCACAATCTCTGTAACTTCACTTCCAGATCTGATAGCCTCTTCTGGACTCTCAGGGTACCAGAATACACATGTTGCACAGATATACATGCAGGAAAAACATCCATAAACAAATAAACCTACTTATACAGCATTTAAGTGAAAGGAAGCCCTGACCCTTCTTCCAGTTGAAGTCTCACGTCATTTGTTACAGAGCTTCTTGGTGTTGACTCTTACTTCACAGCAATCGAAAGAATGCATGGTGATCAGTAACTGTGTACATAGCTGGTGCTTTTGTGTTCTGTGTTTGGATAGTATGTGCGCACCTTGTACATCTAGCAAGACTAGTTTTTGATAGATGAAATCTATTAACAATCCAATTACCTATTATACAATATTAGTACTACTCAGAACTGTTCCACTTTGTATGTCTACATTCATCCAGCAGTGATAGCATGTGATAAGAGGTAAATTAGGAGATGTTTCAGTATATATATTTTTTATTTCCCATGAGACATAAACAACCTGACATTTTTTTCAAGATTCACAATATACTTGCCAATGGTTTTCCCAACTTGTGATCTAAAGATCATATAAGAATCCTCCTGGGTACATGCTCTAAATGCTGGTTCCTGGGGCCAGCTTCAAGACTTTCTAAATGACCTGGTCCTGAACTCCATATTTTCAATAAGCACTCCAGGTAATGCCAATGTTTCTAGAATTGTGAACGTCTGTCTTAGAAAGAATGTAACCAAGAACTAATGTAAAAATAATTTTTTTATCAGTTAAATTTAATATTTAATGAACACCTTAAGCTGGCAAAATGTCAGCACAAGACAAGATGCCTCCCCCAAAATCATTAACAGAAAGCAATACACTTACAGTACTAGTCTTTTCTACAACAACCAGTAAGAAGGGTCTTATCTTTCCCTATAGTGAGAATTGGGTGCTGAGCTGATACCCTAAATAGCCAGTTCAAGCCAAGGTTCAACCTCAAAACTTTTGGTTTCATTGATTTCCTAGAAATCATCTTAGAGACATTTCTACATTCTCTCAGTTTCAGGATTGTTGTTTCAGGTGCTACAACATTCTAATGAGTAGTCGCAAGTTTGTAATTCCAGACCCCTCAAACATCCCATTTCACTCTTTCACTGTACGCTGACAGCGTTGGAACTCCATTTCCCAGAAGGCCGCGCAGCATTTCATCACGCGAGGCTTCGAAGGCCACTTGCCGGTTTTTTCCACGCCTGCCGTAAAGGCGCGCGGTCTGCTGGGACTTGTAGTCTGGTATGCCTTTGGACGCCCCCTCAGATGAATGGGGCCGGGGATGACTGAGAACTACAGCTCTTGGGCTGGCTGCGTCGGTGGAAGCCGCGGAAGAAAAGTGGACCGAGAGGGCCCTCGGGCAACGAACAGAGAGCGGGCGGTGGTGATGTTCATTGAGGGCTTCCTAGGGTAGCGATCTGGAAGGGCGCTCTGCGCGCTCGCATCCTGTGCCCCGCACCGGCCATGCGCCCGGCTTTCGCGGTGGGCCTGGTGTTCGCAGGCTGCTGCAGTAATGTGATCTTCCTAGAGCTCCTGGCCCGGTGAGTGACTCTCGCGGGCCACGCCCGAGCTCTCGGAGCTGGCCCGGGGCTTCTTGCTCTGCCCACCTTCCCACTGCACTGCACTGAGTACCCGTGCTGCCCGCTACTCCGCAGCCCTACGTACTGCTCCATCTCTTAGCATCCAAATGACAGCGACACCCAAGGTGCTGCTGTTGTCACCTCGATGCCACACGCTGAGAATTTGAAGCTTGGAGACTTTTTCCACGTGACTGATCTAAGGTCTCAAGTAACTAGTGGCAGAGCCAGTTCCTCCAGCAAGCCGCCCTCTCTCCTATTCATTCAACTCTAGCACTTCTCTCTGCCTAGTTAGTGAATGACACGTGCCTGTCCTGAGCAAAACCTTCTCCCGTGCAAAGCAGTCCTGTTTTGTACACGTTGCAAAGAAAGTTTCGTTTTGTGTGTACTGACATGCCCTGCAAAGCATGTTTGCATTAGTCCTAGAGATGATTGAGAGGACTTTACCCAAACTCACTTGTGAGTAGGGTGGAACAGATAACTACTGAGCTGTCATCATGGTCCCTGTGCATTTAGCATATTACAGTCTTTAACTGAGAAGCATTCACTTTGAAGTATAGGTTAAGAATGACTGTGACACTTTCCCAAAGGGAACAGGGTTGGCTTTGTGGTGGTGGTGCCTTACAGATAATGTTGTGTAACAATGTACAAAGTTCAGTGGACAGAAGTTAGAGAAGAGACAGGAGGTGGAGTGGAAAATGCTTAGGACTAAACAAGCTCAAATTAGTAATTTCAGGTTTGGCTCCATTATCCTCCGACAACACAGCGTTTTCCAGTTCCTGAACTTCTCTGTTCCTCCTTTTCCAGGCAGTTCAATAGTAACTACACGTTTCTGAGTCTATATACTGTGTCCATTGACTCTGAACAGCCCTGTGTTCAAGGGCTACATTGTTTGGCTAAGAGTGAAACAGATGTAGAGTTGGGTGGCCTTTTCATTGCCTGTACGTGGCAGAACAAGAAATGGCCTCTTAGATGTCTGTCTAAACTCCTAGCCCGATGCCATTTCCAGTCCCCTTTCATTTTTTTTAATTTGAATGGTCCATATTGAAATGTATTTTATCTGATACTGTTGGCTTAAGTCCTTTTGAAGCAAGCAGTTTACTTGGTCAACTCAGTATGGGTTCATTTTGCTGTTAGAGAGCTTGCCATTTTGTTACACAAGTGTTGATGAACTGCAGTTGTCTTGGGAGCGCTAAGGAATGTGCAAATGAAAAAGAAAGTTTTGTGCTGTTAGCCTGGATATACTTCAAGGGAAGGAGACTTTGGTATATGTTTCATATATTTTAAAATAAAAAGGTGATAGATTCAGGCCATATAGAAACAAAGTCAGATAATTGTGTTGAATATGCTGTTAAATTAAGTGAAACCTGTGTGTACTAGCTTGTGAGCTCTTGGCTAATGTGCTTGGTTTCAACCATCAAAGGGGTGTGTGCAGGCTTCTTCATACCCATGAATTCTAAAGATTTGAGTGAGATGCATGCTTCACACTGGTGACTGGCTTGCCCTTCTTCCTCACAGTTTTTTAGCATGGACATATCTTGGTTTTTGTTTTTGTTTTTTTGTGATGATCCAGAAAAGTTATAAATATACTTATCTTTATAAAGTCTTTTCATTTCTTATAGCAAATTTTATTTAGCATCTTAATAGAATTAATTTGTAAATGAATCTAGATTCCTTTTTTAGCCTTTACAGATTTTATTTATTTATTGTAAATCTCCCATTTTGATGTGCAGTTGTGGGTTTTCCTACAGTGCTAAGGAAGTGGGCTTATTCCATGTAATGTATAGTACATTAGACTGAGAGCAATTTAATCCTGATTGGTTTAAGCACACTACAACTTCCCAGTTAGAGCAGTAAAATGGAACCTGCTTAGTCCAGAGATCTTTAAAGTCCCTTCTAGATAGGATCTTGACATCTGTGACTTTAATCTTGAGGAATTACCATAGAAAGCTCATTATAGAGCAGAAACTGTGCTTTTTAAATGGCTTCCTTGGAGCCCTTAGATGTCACTCTAAATACAAAGGCTGAAATGACTCTTTGAAAGGAGGGGATGTTGATCCATTTTCCCCCAGTTGGAAAACAAATTCGTTTTTTTTGTGCTGATTTTTGTAGACTTCTAATTGGGACCAGTGATAAAATACAAACCCTGCTCATTGAACGAACAGTTACACAGTAATAAGTGAGATCTTGAGTCTCCTCTTAAGGTGCTTCTGGTCAGCCTTCAAAGCAGGATGCATATGTATGTTTTATATATGTGCTGTATACACATACACACAGAGAGCTAATGAAGCAGGGAAGGTATTTGTGTCTTAACATCAGGATAATGAAAAATTTTATTTTTCTCATTTAACTTTTCTATCAAGAACATGACATTGAACTAAATAAGAAAGTTTTATGTCCAGGAAAGAAAGAAACAAGGTGTGAACCATCTGCCCAATTCATTCTCTTTAAAGTTGCCTTTTTTTTTTTTAAGGTTGAAATTTGGGGGTTTGCTAAAGAAAATCCCAAGGAAGAGAGGCTGCAGTTGTTGGTTATAAGTCTTAAGAAATAAAGAGAAGGAAAGATTCATGAAAAGCATTCCAAGTTTTTATTTGGAACCTTTAAAGTGAACTATTCCAGTTCAAAGAATGGTTTGAACCCTCCCCCAAGCTGTGCCAGCACCTGTCCCTAGAATGTTTTCTTCATTAGTGTAAAGAAGATTGGTGGTAAGATCATGGGGATACACAGGGAGGCTTACACAACTGATGGAAAGACAGAAGGTAGAATCGAATTATCAAAGGGCCTGATGGGAAGGAGAATGGAAAAGTGATTCCTGGAGGGACTTCTTTTGGGATACCCTAAAATTAGATGGTGCTAATGGTTGCACATCTAAAGCCTGATAATAGTAGCCGTGATGTACAAACCCTACGCATTTGCCATAAAGCCCTACTTCATGGAGTGCCATGTGGCCTTTATGTTTTTAGTGCTAAAATATGGATAAATAAAGGGAAAACAGGAAAGATCACCTGAAGGATACAATTGTAAATTTAAATTAAAAAAAAATCTTTTACACAAGTGCTAATATCCTAGACCACATTGGCCTCCCCACCCTCACTGACTTGCTTGAATGAAGGCCATACTCGGTTCCGAGGGTGGGAGTGCCCAGATGAAAGGAACACATCCGCCTTCTGAACATTTCACCATGGGCTGTGTTCTTGTTGCCTGTAGTTCATGCTTGGCTCCTGAGTGCTTTTTCTCTTGAGGGCACAGATCCAGGTCGTTCCCACCAGGAGCTCTTTCTGATTCTGTGCAGAGTGGCTTTTCAGTAACTACTCTGTAAGAGTATTGGCCCAGGCTTTTAGTAGAAAATGGAAGGGAAAGCCAGAGAAGTATTGTTCCTCCAGTGTGGTGCTTGCCACCTGATGTGTGTTTTCTCACTGAATTCACATGACAACCATATATAGTTTTCATTTTATAAAAGGAAAAAAACCCTCCGTCCCTGTGATTGTTTAAAAGGATAACTATTAGGTGTAGGAGATACCGCACTGGCTAAAGGGCTTGCTGCTGGGCAAGAGTGAAGGCCTGAGTTCAAATCCTCAGAACTTACTGAAGGTGCTAATAATTCTATCCTGGGAAGGCAGCGACAGGTGAACCCCAGAGCGAGCTCTGGCTGTGACTCAGAGAGCTTGCCTTAGTGAATGAGGTCGAAGAACCTCTGGACATCAACCTTGGCACCTGAGGCCCAGGTGCCTGTACATAAGTGCACCTCCACACATGTAAGCATGTGCATGCACACGTATGATGCACATAGGTGTGTGAAACCAATGAGATGAGCATTCTCACTGTTCCCATTGTAAAGACTGTTGGATTTAGAAGTTGATTGACTTTCACATCACACAGTAAGTGACAAAGGTGCTCTTGCATGTCAGGAGACAGTGTGGAGCATTGTCATTCTCAGACCTGTGCCACCATGAACACACAGAACACACACATTCTTGCATGCAGAAGCACAGGCAAACCCCCTTTCCCACTAGGGCCAAATGGGGGAACCTTTGAGACAATAGATTCCCAGGGCTGCAGTCCAAGATAATGAGATCAGTACTGGGAGGGTGAACGTCTCTAGGAACATGGCTTCTTTGTTTACTCATTCATTCATTTATTCATTCATTCATTCACAGTAGTGGACATTAAAGTCAGAGCTTCCTGTGCACTAGGCAAGTATTGTGTATTTTTTCCCCTTTTGATTGTGAATCAAAGTTCCACTAAATACTGCCTCACCCACTTACCCACAGTGCCAAGCTGACATGCATGCACTGCTATGCCCAGCCTGATCCATGGGTTCTTGACCCCCCAGGATAGAGTTGACTAGCACTATGCTGGGAACCATCTAGAGCTCAACTTCAGCTCTCTTGTATTTACTAATGGTTTTAATTAGATTCTTGACTGAGATGAATATCCTACACAATTGTTTATGGATCCCTACAAAGTTTAGCTTGTCCCTTGAACCCAAGCAAGACAAAATGTTGGATTGCATCCACAGCAGTAGGTTTCAAGAAACCACTGTGTTTCTGTGAGGTGGCAAGCCTCACTCTGTAGGAGTGCTGGATTCCTTGGCTATTTCTGAGCATGAGAGGTTTATTGAAGGATTTGACTTAGGGATATAGCTCAGTGGTAGAGTTCTAGCCTAGTGTGCTGGTGGGTTTTGTGTGTTAGCTTGACACACTAGCATCACTGGAGAGAAGGGAGACTCAATTGAGAAATGCCTCCATCAGACTGGGCTGTAGGCAAGCCTGTAGGGCATTCTCTTAATTAGTGATTGATGGAGGAGGGCCCAGCCCATTGTGGGTGCAGCCTCCCTTGGCCTAGTGCTCCACTGTTCTATAAGAAAGCAAGTGGTAAGCAGCACTCCTCCATGGCCTCTGCATCAGCTCCTGTCTCCAGGATCCTGCCCTGTTTGAGTTCATGCCCTGAGTTCCTCCAATGACAAACAGTGATGTGGAAGTATAAGCCAAATAGACCCTTTCCTCCCGAGTTGCTTTGGTTGTGGTTTTTTATCACAGTGACAGTAACCCTAAGACACCTAAGCATGTTCAAGGCCCCAGCACTTAATTGTGTATCTTGTCATTAGTGTTTAGGGTTCACAGAGCCAGTAGAGAATGGGGTTGGCTTTAATAAATTACCCTGTGCTAATATAAAACTGATTTTAAAAGTCTTTTCAATGAGTGGGGTCTAGTGATTGTCTTGGGTTGAGGTGAAAAGACAGACACTGAAGCTGGTTAATACTAGGCTTAGAGGGGAGTTTTGATGCTGACTTGAGATGTCTTTATCAATAAGACAGACATGGGGGCTTGTTCAAGAAAACTGTCAACATTTCACAGAACTAATTTTCAGAGTGCCTTAAGAGGGATGTCAGCAGTAAGTGTTCCTAATAGTCACTGTGGAAGACTCCTGGGCCCTTCATAAAGCACTGAAGAGGATCTGTTGGAGTCCGGGAATATCTCTTGACTGTCTAATGTAATGAAGAGCCACAATAAGGGTTATGGAAAATCACCCTGCCACAGCAGTATTTTAGCCTACTATCCCAGCCCCAGAACCCATTTTTGGCAGTTTCTCTTAATCATTCTTGTATAGATACACAGTTATGTTGATTTGTGTACAGATACGTATCTGTGTGCCCTATTAAAATATCAGTCCTCTTCTTCATCCCCAGAACTATTTATTGCTTTTTGGGGACACTGTCTAAAAGTCACATGCCTATCATCACATGACCAGTACTAGTAACTCCTGCCCAGTGGAAATAGATGAACATCTCAGGAGAATTTCAGCATGTTTCTGTCCTTGACAGGAGACCTCTTGGATAATGGGGGATGTATGTGAGCTTACTGGGAAGTTTCCTGCAGCTTCCTAGGAAAGTCACCTCATGTTTCTGGCAATGAGAGGAATTCTCATGCAAGGCCTGCTACCCCACGAAACCTGAGAGAGCAGAATTGGGCATTCGCTGTGACACACAGTGTCAAAGTGCGTGATCGTGGCGCACAAGAGCCAAGATGAGGAAGGACTGGTTGGGCTGCAGAAATCCGTCCTCCGCTATTCCGGTGCCGTAACTACAGCAGGCTGCAGCGTGCTGTGTCTCACTCAGTTTGTGCCTTGTTTTTGTCCTCTCTGCTCGTCACTGTACAGGAAGCACCCAGGATGTGGGAACATCGTGACATTTGCACAGTTCTTATTTATTGCTGTGGAAGGCTTCCTCTTTGAAGCTAACTTGGGAAGGAAGCCACCAGCTATCCCACTAAGGTATGGTACATCCAAGTCTTTTTTGAGTCCTTTAAAACCTAAAAGGTGGTGCCTGGACAAACAGTATGACGCACATGTTTCTCAAGTTTAGATTATGATTAACAGTGGAGTCATTAGTTTTATTATGAATTACATTGTTGTGCTTTAGAAACCTATTTTTAGAATAAAATTTCTGTCCATAACTTTTAAAATAACTGTGACGGCAATAAGTGCATATGTGTATAATACAGGGACTAGGTTTACCACACATTTCTAATAGTTACATATTTGTCCTTTGTATTGGTAGAGTTATTGATTATGCTAAGAGTGGTATCATTAAGCATCTTCAAAAACAATTGGCTTTGGAAATAGAGAAGTAATGAGTATACAGCATGGCAGGTTATTAAATGTTGCTGAATTGTTTGCTCACAAATGGTAAATTTTATATTGTGTGAGTTTCAATTTAATTAAAAGAAAATGATTGACAAGCTAAGAAAAAAATGTTAATGCCAGACTTCTGTCCTTCTATCCAGGTTTGTCTAAAATATTTTCACAGGGCCAAATATGATAGCTCTTGTGCTCAAGAGCCCCGAGATAGGTGTGTCTTGCCAGTGGCAAGGGTTTAAATGGCATCAGTTTCTTTGGGAGTAACATTCCCATGTGAATGACCCCAATACTCAAGCTTATCCTTGCCAATGTTCTGCTGCTGGCTTCCTTAGTAGCTTGCTGAGTTTACTGATATTGTACCTTAGGTTTTTATTAATGTAATACTAAATAATTTAACTCCCTTTCCATTGGGTTTAGTATTCCCATACGCTTTTCTGATCCTGCAAGCCAGCATGTACATCACAGTAGGAATCCTACCTTTTTTATTGCTGTTGTTTAAACTCCTTTGGGTCTTCCATTCCCTTATCTGCTTTCATGGATCAAGGTATTCAGTGAAAGCAAAAATATCTCTCTCTCTCTCTCTCTCTCTCTCTCTCTCTCTCTCTCTCTCTCTCGCTCGCTCTCGCTCTCGCTCTCGCTCTCTGTGTATGTGTTAGCACCCTTGTTGGCCAACCTCCCTGTCTCCTACCTATGTTTGTGCTTCCTTTTTAGACTCTACCTTTTTTTTTTTTTTTTCCTTTTTAAGACAGGGTCCTCTCAGTGTGTGACCCTGGCTGGCTTGGAACTCACTTTGTAGACCATGCTGGCCTTGAACTCATAGAGATGCACATACCACTGCCTCCCGAGTACTGGAATTAAAGGTGTGCACCAACACACTCAGGCCTACCTCTACTATTTTATTGTGGCACTCTGTTGTTGCCATTATGTCCCATGGTCTGTCCTAATGATCATATCCCTATCATGTCCACTTACAGTGACTTTTATTTTCTGTATATGAATCAACAATCAAAGTTTTGCCCAAGTCCTTTATCCCCACGAACAATTTCTAGGCCATGCTATGTAATAGCCACATAGAAGAATTAAATTAATTAACCTGAAAGACCCTGATAAACTCTTTTTCCCAAAGGCATCTCGGTGTCAGATCATGAGGGCACCTCGGCCTGAGGGAATTCGGCATAAGGCCTTGTACAGTGACTAACAGATGTCACATAGGAGCTGTGAGGAGGCCATCCCCGGATGGTCTTGCATGCCTGTAGCACTGTTCTCTATGTCAGCTGTCAGGTTCCTTAGACTGTTAATGCAGCCTTGGCTTTGCTTGCCCATTGTAATCTGCCCAGCTCCATATCTAACCAGCAACAAAAGAGAAGGTAATATGGGATCAGCGTTGTTTTATTTTTTGCATATGTAGACAAAAAATTGTTTGGAAATCTGTGCCCAGGGTTGAATATTTTATGAAAATACAAATCCATTATTTATTTTTGCTCTAGATTATCTAGGTGTTTATTTAAGTTTTTAAAAAAATATTTTTGAGTGAATCATAAAATTGCTGATATTTAATCCTTTTTGACTTGAAAAACCATGACAAGAATATGGTTTGGCTTAATATATATGAAATAGATATTGAATATTTTTAGATCAAGACAAAAACATACAAATATAAAAATTTTTAATCCATTTACTTACTCATAGTATGAATTTACTTATTTATACTATTTACTTATTCATTTATATGTATCTCTTTATCTTCAAAATCATGATTATAGGATTTTATATTTAAGACAGAGTCTCATTTTGCTTTAGGTTGGTCTCAAACTTGATGTGGAGCTGAAGATGACCTTGAACTCCCGATTTTTCTGTCTCTACCTCAAAGTGCTAGAATTATCGGTGTCTACCAAGATGTGGCACTAGGGATCAAGCCTATGCTAGAGTAGAGTTACTCCTGCCAATTGAGATATATCCCTAATTCCTAGGACTTTTTTATTTTAATTTTTATCATAATTTTAAGACTTAGGAATTCTCTAGCTGGAAGTGGTGGTACATACCTTTAATCCCAGCGCTCAGGAGGCAGAGGCAGCGCACTGCTCTCTATAGCAAGTTCCAGGCCCCCCAGGGACACACAGAAAGACCTTGTCTTAAAAGAAAAGGAAAGGAAGGAAGGAAGGAAAAAAGGAAGGAAGGAAGGAAGGTCTGATTATACAAATCAAGTTATATCCTCATTATTTTAGAGCCTACTGGTTCAGCATGTGGAATAGTTTTCACAGTGACTAGGCTGAACATGAGCTTGACTTAGCATATATTTGAAATCTGCTTTTTTCAAAATTAAGAAAAATAATATTGTATAAATATATACAGGGCATACTTAAGGTAATTAACCATTTTCAGATTCTCCAGAGGCTTATGAAAAGTATCTACAAAGAACTAATACATTAAACAAAGATTATCTGTTCACTTAAAATATCTTACTGTGGATTAGGTGACATTTGTAAGGTCTAGTTCTAAGTTCCTTGAAAAACATCAAGTGTTTCCTTAAACAGATTGAGTAATTCAGACTTCCCCCGTGGCAGCCTGACTTGGTGCATTCGTTTAGATATGTGCTTAGTATTTGACATTCTGTGATAATGGTTCTCTATACTCTCTTAACAGAGAGGAAGGAAGCCAAATGTCTTTTAAAGCAAATATATGTTTTTCCTTCTGTATCAAAATTTCTTGAAAAAGTGGACTCATGTGATGCTGTTCTCTCCCATTGCAGGTACTATGCCATCATGGTAACCATGTTCTTTACTGTCAGCGTGATGAACAACTATGCCCTGAATCTGAACATTGCCATGCCCCTGCATATGATATTCAGATCAGTAAGTGCCAGCCCACATGGTGCCCCCCAAACAGCATAGTAAAGCGGACAGACCAAGCATGGGGCAGAAGTAGACAGTCAAGTCTAGGGCATAAGGATAGTTTGCATTGAGTTTTTGAACAAGATGGAGAAGTGGAAAGTGAGTGGCTTCCTTTTATTTATCTCAGGTCTAATATATGACTAATAAAAATAAAATAAAAAATTCTCTGGGAAATAGATTTACTTTCTGTTTCCTTCATCTGGCTGATTTTGAGTTTATACTTACTACTGAAGCTTTTTTCCCCTCACCCCTGCCTGGCAGTACTTTGCTTTGTAGTTCAGGCTGACTTGAAACTCTTCAGCCTCCTGAGTGCTGGGTTTCCAGGCCTGTCCATCACACCTGGCAGGACAGTTATTGATGAAGAGGATTTCTCTCAGCATGATAACCCATTTTCTTCATCACCGCATGTGTGATGAGCTCTCTCTGTGTTTGGTATATAAATAGAGCCAAGGTTCCCAGGAGAGTGAGGAAGACGTCAAGGAACATGTAGGCGGAGTTGAAGCAGACTGCAAACTGGGTGGTGATGGGGATGACATCTTGTTGCCTGAAATTTTTGTGAGATTAAGTGTCTATTCCTATGGGGACGTGCGTGAGATAAATGTAATTATCAAGGTGACCTTCAAAGCACTGACACAATACTTCTGTAAACTCTTGTTGGTGGACTGAGACCTTTCTAGAGAAGAGAAAGATCTCTGCATGACATCCTTCATTAAGGATGGAGGTGGAAAAGCTAAGTAGAAGTTTTATACATTAGATAGAGGGAGCGTTTGATGGAAGTAGGTCTAGAGTATCCTCTAGTCCTATTAATCTTAGCTTTTGTTGTGATCAGTTAATGACTGATCGTTTTTATTCCCCTTGTATCTTGAGTTGATTTTATTATTTCTCATGACAGTTTTTTCCAGGGTTGGGGGGCTCCACTACTGTTTATCTTTCATCCTGTGTCTTTCCTTGTCTGTTTTCTTACCCATTGTGAGGTTTTTTTCCCTACTGCACCGAAACAGTCACCCCGTCTTCTTTTACAGGGCTCTCTGATTGCCAACATGATTCTAGGAATTATCATTTTGAAGAAAAGGTAACAGCATACCCTTATGTTTCGCATGTGGAAGTGATATTCCAGGTCACCTCTGTGGACTGGTCACCTTTTTTTTCCCACAGTGGGGACAGCTGCTCTTGACCTTCAACCTTTTCCTGAGTTCTTTCTCTAAGACTCATGGGTAATGATGACCTGCCTAAGGCAGCTAACCAGGCTAGAGGTTCTCCCTGTGACTTCCCATGGGGCAAATAGCTTTTGTAACCACTGCATCTTCAATGCCTTGCCAACCTATGAAAACAGTTGACACAGAATTCACTGTGCAGTATGGTCACTGTTAGCCACATGTGAACTTCTATTTTCTAAGGGAAATAAAGTGAAATATTTTCTCACTTTTACTAGTCACATTTTAAACACTGAGTAGCCACATGTGGCAGGTGGTGACCATATTGGAGAATGTGGACATGGAGCATATCCAGGGAGTGGTATGGAAAGTCTGTGGGTCACTTTTTCTAGGAAGTGCTTTGCTATTTTATTTTTATTCTTGGCATTCTTAGGGATTAGATCCTAGGGCCTCATACGTACTGCAAGCATTCTTATTAACCTGCATATTCAGCACACAAAAGGTGCTCATCAGTGTACTGTAATGAACTGGGGGATAATTTTATAGTAGGGATTTCAGGTAAAGGCCCAGATAGACACAAAGAAGGGGAAACAGACTGGGTAATTCTTTGTAACTGCTGCCAGAGGTGTGGTAGGATTGGGGTGGGAAATGGCAGGAACAGCCTGGATGCTTTTCCAAAGTACCCACTTCTCACTTGAGTCTCAGGCTTTACTGTCCAGGAGAGAAGAACATTAGGGAGAGACAGTAGGGAGCCTACACGATTTCTCCGGGAAAGTCATCTTCATTGTTAAAACTGAAATTGTGCACGTGATGCACGGGTTCAATTGTGCAGTTCCTGGTTTCAGTGACGTGATGCACGGGTTCAATTGTGCAGTTCCTGGTTTCAGTGTCACGGCTCTCTTGGCTTGAGAAGAGTCTGATGATTCAGAATGAGAACCTAAAGAGGTTTTGTTGGTTTTTTTTTTAGGTTATTATTATTATATTGAGACAGAATCTCATTATACAGCCCTGGCTGGCCTGGAGCTAGATATGTAGACCAGGCTAGAGCCTACCATTTTTAGTACTGAGGGCTGTATCAAAACAAGGCCAAGTGTCCTATCTTGCTGGTTCCTTCTCATGTGTCCTTTATCTCTGGAGGCTGTGGAGCCCCAGGTCAGTATCGCTCTCCATGAGCTCTCCTCAGCCTTCTGCTGCCTTGGTGCGGACATTTTAAATGGCCAGGTGTTTTATTTAAGATGAAGACTGTCCTTGATAGCTAGACTTCACCTTGGAGACCTAGGTTCCTTTCTAAGCTTTGATTTGGTTCATATATATACATACATACACATATATATGAGAGAATGGATCAATAATCTCCTGATACAACCTCATACTGTCAAAGGCTCTTCTCAACACCTGTTTTCCTTAAGAGTTTACTTAGAACCTGTTATCTTGGATCTGACTGAGCCTTTGACCACCCACAGAACAGGAATTTCTCTAACTGCTCTGTATTTATTCATTCTCTCCCTCTCTCCCTCCCTCTTTCTCTTTCCTCCTTTGCTCTCTCCTCTCCTCCATCTCTCCCTCCATGGTGTCAGGAACAAGCTCAGGATCTTGTCCATGCAGAAAAATGTCCTGCCACCAAGCTCTTCTCCAAGTTTAACTTCTTAGTTTTCTAGAACACAGGTCTTTGGAGAATTTAAAGGCCACATCTATATTTTTCTTAACCACTATTTTGGCTTAATTTTTTTTTAAACTTTATTCATTTATTTATTTATTTGCCATGGTGTTTGCCTGGAACTGGAACTACAGACAGATGTTAGCTGCCATGTGGGTGCTGGGAATCAAACCAGGGTCCTCTGGAGGAGCAGATGGTGCTCTTAACCACTGAGCCATCTCTCCAGCTCCTGGCTTAATTTTTAAACTACTTTAACTTGATGTTTCTAGAGTGAACTTTTGCTATGTAAGGTTTTATTAGCATGTTAACTTTATGCAGTTAACTATATGCGTTATGCTAATTTCTCGCATACAGACATACAAGTGCATTTTGATTGTATCCATCCCCAGCCCTGAGCCCTTCTCCCCAGACCCTCCCCCTTCCACCTTCCCATCCCACTTGTCTGTAGTGGCCTCTCCTGCATCCCTCTCTTAGCATCCCAGCCAGTCAGATTAGCTCTGATGAGGTATTGTAACCAAAAGATACAGTGCACTTGGGTAGAAAAGAAATGATGGTTCATTCTGTAAGTTTAATTTCTTTTCATCCTTCCTGGGGCCTTTCCCTTGATTACCAAGACTCTGAGGGGGATCATAATGATACCATTTTAGTTCATGGGAAATGTCACCATTATCCTGCCCTTGGCTCTACAAATTGCATATTCCTCCCTTTATCCAACTGTGTTGACAGTTTACAAAATCATTTGAGTTATTCAGATTGTTTTTAAAGTAATACCTTCCTGGGAGAATGGACATTATTCCCCAAGATTTGTCTCTTGTCATTTGTATCTGTTGTTCCTCTTGAATAGTGTGTGTGTGTTAAGCATAATTCTGGGCTCGAAGGATTGGAAAAGCCACAGGTACTAGTGCAGATGGGCAGGCCGCTCTGGCTTCTGAAGAGCAGAGTGCAGTGTCATGTGAGTTTCTGATAACAGCCCACTGGTCACGGACTGTTGACATGCCTGGAAGGGGTCCCCCAGTGAGACTGTAGGGTTCCCAGTGAGTCACACACTGCCCACTGTAGCCATAGACACGCTCCCCTTTCCTAAGGCCTTCTCGTCCTTGTTTTTCAGATACAGTGTGTTCAAGTACACCGCCATTGCCCTGGTGTCTGCAGGGATATTTATTTGCACTTTCATGTCAGCAAAGCAGGTGGTAAGAATCAGCTTTAAATCCCTTGTTTGCACTCCTTGTCCTCCGGCCCGTTACCAGGCACCCACCTATTAGAAGGGAAAGGAATTGGAGTGTTATGGAATACAGGAACCCAGCTCTGAAAGAAAAGGGCAAAGAAGCAGACAGCATAAGTATTCTCCTTGCGTCTCTGATGTTGTTTGACATTCCGGTCCCTGTTCCTAGTATATTTTCTTATTTCCTAGACTTCCCAGTCCAACTTGAGTGAGAAGGATGGATTCCAGGCGTTCGCATGGTGGTTACTAGGCAAGTACAGAAGTTACAAAAAGCTAATTACCTCTGCACTTTTGCTGGCCGACTTTTCTCCTGTGGGACATGTTTCTTGGCAAGAAGTTTAAGCTAAACAAATTATGCCTAGAAGGAGAGTGGCACCTGGGACCAATATGTCTCTGAACCTTAGTGTTCAAAAAATTAAAAGAGACCAGTGTCCACAGTTTTGATACTGTGTTCCATTGAATCCATGTTCCCTATGGTTGTCACTGGCATAGAGAGAAGAGTCTGTCAGTCTCTTCAGGAGCACTGTGTAGGGAGTTTCGTCTCATGTTTCCTAGTAGCTGGTCTACTGAGTAGAGGTATCTGCAAAGGAAGGGTGAGTTACAACTCTTGACTCAGTTTCCCAGGGCTTATTTTCTTCTTTTTATGAGATAAAGACTGTTCCATATGGCAGTGTTCTCAAATTAAGTCCCCGGGGAATTTTTTAAAATACAAGTATCTCTGTGTGGAATTAATTAGACAACTCCTGCAGGGCCTCATCCTGACTTGGATTTGGAGGGAAATGTTTGCAGTAGTAACAGGAATGGATTCACACTGATTGGGGGGAAGGAAGTAGCAGTGAAACCCTGTGTCTTTGATCTTGGCTTTGGACTTCAACCCTTTACCTTGCTCTTCCTCACAGAAAAGCAAAACTCATAAGGAAAAACTCATGTCCAGTAATTTTATACCCTCATAATCTAGAAGTCAAAAAACCCACCCATAATAACTTTTAATTTGTGATTTACCATATTGGCAAGATAGTAAATGACAGTCACTGCTGTGAGGGTACAGTGACACAGCCATTTTCATAAAAGCCGTTAGCAGAGTAAATTGATTGCCTTTTCCAAAAAATATTATGTATTGAGTTTTTTAAAGGTCTTAAAGCTTTTTTTTTTTTTTTTTTTTTTTGCTAGCGTTTGGTTCAGCAATTCCATTTATGAAAAATTACCCTAAGGAAATAATTAACATTATAAGTATTGTGTATATTGATTTTAGTGAAATAACTGGAAATCTGTCTCATTGCAAGACATTTCAGTGTGGTACAACCACATGATAGAGTGATGTGTGGACCCTAAATCACACTTTGAAAGTACATTTAATAAAGGACATACATGAAAGATCCAGAAGAACTGCGTGAGAAAAGCAAAGTGTAAAAATGTGTAGGTAGCCTTCCCTTGTCTTAGTTTACAGAAATACATCCAAGGGTGTGGAGATGGGAAACTAGAGAGGGTGTCATGGTAGGCTTGTGCTTCTAAAATTTGCATGTTCTATAGTTTGTGATAGTTACAGAACTATAAATAATACTGTTGCCGTAAGAAAATATGTCAAAAGGCATCTTGTAACCCGATCTTTGTTTTTAGGCATTGGGGCACTGACCTTTGCTCTGCTGATGTCAGCAAGGATGGGCATATTCCAAGAGACCCTATACAAACAGTTTGGAAAACACTCCAAGGAGGCATTATTTTATAATGTAAGCAACTTTTTGAACCCTGGGAAGATGAAAATTTCTGATTTATGATGCGTTATGCCAAGTGATAATGGATTGTATTTTTGTTAGTAACCGGCCTTTAGACCAGTACACTGAAGTACTTTAGGCAGGGGAATGATGTGCATTTTGAATGACAGTTATTCAAATGAGATGATTATAATCAACCAAATAAATATTTAAGGGGCATGGAACCAAGGCCCACAAAGTTCCTATAGGTAAAATTGTTAAAATCCAATATGGAAAGCCAAAAAGAGAAAGTCCCAAAGCAAGAGGTCAGGAGCATGGATTCCTTTGGCTTTCTCCTTGTTGACCATCAGACTCCATAAGATGTCAAGGGCACAAAGGCCCTAAACCTGCTTACCTTAGAGGACTCACTTGCTCCTTGGGCAGAAGCTTCTCTAGCTGCCCTGTAGCAGATTTTTATTTACCTTTCTGTAATCCATTTCTTCCCACAGCATGCCCTTCCACTTCCTGGTTTCATCTTCTTGGCCTCTGACATTTATGATCATGTTGTTCTGTTCAATAAATCTGGTAAGTCTGGGGCCATGTGGGATTATTACTTGCTAGTTTCTGAGGCAAAGCCTTAGTTTTGCATTTGACTGGACTACAGCTTTATCTCATGTTCATCTGAACCTTTGCACCTTCCAGCCATCCAGATGGTGCTGTAAATCATTATTTGCAGCAGCAAGGCCTTTTATAGGCTCTTTCCTATTTCCTGCATATAAGAATATGCTCACCTCTTTTCTTTGATTATCTCAGAGTGTTACATAGCTAGGTGAACACATGAGAAAACCCTTTTTTAGATCAAGGCTTTACGTCTCACACACCACAGGTAACAAATGCATTTTGTATTATGTTGGGTCTGCTCTGCACATGCAGTGTTGGGTTCAGCATCTGGCCTAGAAATGTGTTATAAAAGTATAGAGTATGTAAGAGGGTCCTGAGACTCTTGACTTAGAAAGCATCATGTCTCAGTACTAACACCATAGTCGGGAAGATCCCGAGAGTCCCCACAGAGCTCTGACTCTTGGTTAACGTAGACTGGAATCAAGGTACATAAAGAGATGTGTGGGCCAACTGGGTTGCTTGCTTGTTATTTAAGAGAAACAATGCCACTGTTTCTGTTGCTTTTGCCTATATAACCTTGCTCAGAAGATGAAAGTTTTTTTAAAATTAACTTATTTATGTATTTGCCTTGGTGTTTGCCTGGAATTGGAATAGTTGTGAGCTGTCATGTGGGTGCTGGGAATTGAACCCCAGTCCTCTGGAAGAACAGTCAGTGCTCTTAACTGCTGAGCCATCTCTCCAAGGTGTAAGATTTAGCTGCTCACCCTGGCATGATCGTATCCTCTCTTCACCTCCACAGAGCTCTATCACATTCCCGTCATCGGTGTGGCTATGCCCATCATGTGGTTCTACCTCCTCATGAATGTTGTGACTCAGTATCCTTTTGAGTGCTTGTGTATTTGTGTCTGCATGTTTGGGCAGAGGAATGTTCATCCTAACGATGTAGGGGCCATGCCTTTGGGTTTTGCCTTGACTTCTATAGTGAGCTAGAGACGGGAAGAGAAAGAGACTGTTGTGGTGCAGGCCAGGGAGGTCCCACAGAAGAAGCGGCACTGTGGATTGGTTTAGAGCGAGTCATGTCATGAGAAGAAGTGATCTGACATTTCTACAAGGTTCCTGATGGCCTAGAATATTGTTGATCATTTCATGACTATTATAAGTCCCTACAAAGTTCTGAAACAAATTTTAAATTAAGACTCCTTTAAAGGTAATTGGTTAATAGGAGGACCTTATCATTTTGAAAGCTGTGATGTCTTTAAAATATTGAATCAGCTTGAGGACAAGTGTCCCCTCCTGAAATCACCACATAGATGTGCCATCCCGGGCTCCACTTTGTGGGAGAGAACATAGGACCCAAGAGACAAGACTAGAGCTGAGTAGGATCCCCTTTGTGACAATGTCACTCCTGCATGACTTTGGAGATGGCCTTCATTATAAAGTGTGATGTGTTTTTAGAGATGGCAGGGCTGGGGCTTTTCCAGAAGTTCTCCCAAGGAGGGTCCTCAGAGTGGATTTTATGTTTTCTCAGCACGTTAGAGTGAAGGCAGGAATCACACCTAAAGCTTTGGTAGTTTACAGAGACCAGCCTTAACCACTCCTCCAGATACGTGTGCATCCGGGGTGTGTTCATCCTTACAACAGAGTGTACCTCCCTCACGGTCACGCTGGTTGTGACCCTGCGCAAGTTTGTGAGTCTCATCTTCTCTATCCTGTACTTCCAGAACCCGTTCACTCTGTGGCATTGTCTGGGCACATTGTTTGTCTTTATCGGGACCTTAATGTACACAGAGGTGTGGAAAAACCTCAGGACCACAAAAAGTCAGCAGCAAAAGGATGACAAGAAAGACTGAGGTCTGTCTGGGACAGACACCGCAGTGTCATGTGATAGAGGCTTCTGGAGGTCTGGTCATCATTTCACTTTGGCTAATGTGAAATCATCGCAGTATTGAACCCAGCAAGCCTCAGAGCACCTCTGAAGGATGAGACTCATCTGCTTTCTTAGCCACCAAGACAGCATTTATAGACGCCGCATAGGCATCCCTGAGAGAATAAAGAACACAAACAGGGCTACCAGGCAGACTGTTGGATAGCCTCTGCATTCGCTTTTCTATTTGTGTACAGAACATCAGAACCACACCTGTTGAATCCCAGGTCCTCAGAGCTACTAGTTTTCTACCCATGCGTGGTCTTAGATGAAGCCATGCCGTTGTTGCTACTGATGTCTTTTGTTGTTATTGTGATAGCCGTCATCACCCTTCTGTACACCTTTTTTTCTATCACCCCTCCCTCCACACTTGAGCACTTTACAGTATACCCAATATTGCAGGCACAACCAGGCATAAATGACCAACCCACTGGACACATGAGAAATTAGACCCCAGGAATGATGAGGCTTAACTCTCTCCAGCGTGTTGGGGAAGAAGCAGAGCCCTGGTGATGTGTGAGCTTAATGCTGGTGATGCTGGAGCAGATAGGTGGGATCCCCCCTCTCCCCCACATTTCACTTTAGTTTTAATCAATACAAAGATCACATGCTTTTTCACCTGCTGCAGTGCTCATGATCCACTAGAAAGGGACCTTAATGTACACAGGATTGAGAGAGTCTTGAGAAGAGAGGGACCTCTCCATCCATCCCATGTGAAGCTCCTTAGCTGTTACAGGCCCAGGGATGGAGGCTTGGCCCAGCACAGCTCACTCGTTGGCACCCTGAGAGAAACTTGACTCTGAGAAGCCAGCCACAGATGAGTCTGTAAAGCTTTAAGACCTGGTAATCAGAAGATACCTATTCCTGGCACACTGAGAGCTGTCATCTGTCCAGTCATTGATAACTGGATTGATACATAGGTGTGAGTGTGATGGATAATGATCCTGCGACCGCAGAGTGAGGACTGTTCTTGATAGGTGTGGGTAGGAGGTCGCACATAAGCAGAACATATTGTTTACAGAATCACATTTCTTTTCTGCTGAATGATCTGAAGGTCTGTTTTTCCTGTCAGGGATAATCTTGAGAATGAGTATCCCTGTCGGATAGCACATGTGTGTGTGCCCTCGGCTGGATGGCGTGTGATTGAAGAGCATGGACATCCAGTTGTTTTAATTCCTGTTTTCTCCATTTAGGCCCAGACCCTCAGTAACCTCACCTAGCTATCCGCTCCTCTGCAAACAGCTAAACTCACTGTTTCTTTTGCATGTAGACAAAGGCCTTCTGTCTTTTTGCTATGGGCAGACTGTGCTCTTAAACTGGGATGTGGTTTTCCATGTCGCCTAAGTTCACTTTAGTTATTTATTTTACTGTCTGAAGATAATGTTTGACAGCTCTGAGCTGCAGCAGTAAAGAGAAATGCCCTAATCCTCAGGGTCCCCAAGGAAGGAGTTAAACTGCCTTGCCTTTTTGTTACATTAAATGTAGGTACTGTTTCTCCACCTGAGTCCCCAGGTTTGTACACTGATTTGATGACTTCCCAGTGCTGGTAATGCTCTATTCTCAAAGATACTGAATTAAGTGTGAACTCATTCATGGGCCCAGAAGGTCCTTACCTGCTTTGAAGTATGTGGAGTCACTTGGGGTCCCTTGGGCCAGCATTGCTATGAATACCAAGTGTTACATGTCCCCTTAAAAGGCTGCAATAAAAAGTGCTTTCTCCTTCCTGTTTAACAGAAGAGACTGTCCCTAGGGGCTCTTGAGGTTCCATTCTGGTTACTCCTAATATGATAGAACCTTCAGCTCCCAGCGCCTTCCTGACCATGCTGGAGAGTACTACAGTTTGTAGTTAGCTGAGACTGGTTGATACAGACAGGATGCAGCTGGACCCGTTATTTTCACGATGTGTATCCCTCTCAATACAAAAACTTTGCGAGCTTTACTAAAGGAGATGTAGAGACAAACAAGAGGCCAGAGCACTCACAAAACAAAATATATACCTGCAGGACAGAGTACACAAAGGGCCCAGCCTGCCTCCTCCCACACTGTTGTTAGATACAAGAAAATGTAACAGGCACTGCTGACAGTTTTGTAGAATTGTTTTTCTAAAGTTTTTGCTTTCAATGTATACCTTCATTGCGCATGGTCCTGCAGTGGGACATTGTCATACAACTGATTACATCCCCCATGCTCCCTTCTTCCCTGCCGTCTGACTGCTGGTCCCCCGTGGTCTCTGGAGGGTTTGCTGTTACCTTCAGATCACATATATACCCATGATTTTATGTTTCTACACAGTCTAGGAACCACAAATGAGAATAATACAGTGTTTGTCTTCCCTACACCAGCTTGATTTGCTTACTCGGCTCATCTTCAAATACATCCATAAAATCATTCTTGAAAAAAGTCATTCCTCTTGGCTGATTTTTTTTTCCCCTCAGGCATATCGTAAAAATTTTAAAAGGGCAAATAAGCCATTTTATCAAGGCCAGACTCACTGAATGTGGAGAGCTGTCTACTAAATATCATGTAAAACTTCTTTAGAGCAAGAATCCAATAGCAGAGGACCCTAGCCAGGAACTGCAGTGCCTGGTGTATCTGGAGAGGAGGACAGTGGGCTATGTTTAACCCCTGCATATCCTTTACTCAACCTTCTATTGTAAGTGCCACCTTAGCACTTGTATTAGAAATGTAGCTTCAGTCTTTGTACTGTTTTTCTTGCAGTGCTTCAGATCAAACCTGGGATCCCATATACATTGTGGACTCTCTTATTTCTTCTTATCCAACTACAACACTCAATAACACACTAGATAGATTTATAGTTCAGCAAGTGTGGGGGTCAGGGTTTCCTTTTCCTTCCTTCCTGCCCAGCTGACCAGAACACTGTACTGCAGTGCTCTGCCCGGGTGGTCGAGGTCTCCTGTAGCTCCTTCTTCGGGTCTGATAGTCCAAGGGTTCCCACCCCCGCTCATTTCCTGTGCCGCTCTTCCTCCTGGGGTTGGGCTTTGGGTTCTGTGCCTTCATTCTTCCCAACTGTACCTCATTTCCTAACTGCGCCTGCGCTCACTTGTACTGTTTCCCGCTGAGCAATGCCTGTCTTTCTTGCTCATGCCTCTGCTCTGTGGGGCCTCTTGCTATTCTTTTTTAAGGAGTTTTATAGTTTCTATCTGTCCAGCATGTTTCGCTTAGTGTCCTGTAAGAGTAGAGTGTATAGGGAACATTTGGCAGAGTGCTGAAAGGGAGTATGAACACGGAAGCTTTGAACTGTCTGCATATTCTTCTCCTGCTCAGCCCAAGAACAGAAAATCCCTGCTACCTGTCCCTTCTTATTTGGTTCTTTTTAGAGATGGGGAAATACGAAGTCAGGGATCATTCTAAATCAGTGAATTAGCTATAAGTCGTGGACATGTTATTGGAGAACCAGTCTGAGTGAACCTGAGCAGATAGACACATCACTCAGAGAAACCATGTTGTAAAGATCTGAAACCAAGATCCTCTCTGTGGCTAGAAGTGGGTAGAATTAGGAATTCCGCCTCTGTTAGGTAAGGCATTTTGTTCTCCCTTGGCTTACTGCTGAAAGCTGTTGATGGAATCTTGTCTGCAGCAGTTCACGCTAACACTGAGAACTGCCAATGTAATGAAATGTGTTATTATTACTGTTGATTGCTGTGATGCTTGGAAATGAGTATGAACAATATTAACTACAACATTGATGCCTTGGAATGTATTTGCTATGACCAGAGCTAATTGGGAGACTGATGCCTCTCAACTTTACAGTATATTCTCTCTTTCTAGAAGTTTCTCTCTGTAGATATTCCAGGAATGGAAGGGGCCTGGGAGCATGCATAATTCATTTCTGAACTGCCAGCTCCTGGCATAGCGTCTGACATGTGTTACATGAGAAAAATGAATGCTTGCCAAGGCCTCTTCCTCCCTCCTCATAATGGTTTCTTACAGCTATTCCCGGTTCTCATTAGCTGGCTGGCAAGAAGTCCAAGAAAGGGGACATCCCAGTGACTCCAAACACAAAAAGGAATGGAGAGCAGTTATTGGAGATGGCTGTAGAATGCTACCCAGATTTTAGCTGCTTTGATGCCTGGTGGTAGGAAGGAAGAGACCGTGCAGAATTGATGTTCAGGAAGAAGCTTCACCAGGAGGTCATTAGAGACTTCTAAGGGTTTTGGGGTGGCTGCCTGGTGACTGCTATGCTCCCGTGTTACCAAAGTCAGTGTTGCCAACTGCTGCCTAAAGAGCTGTGTGTATTTATTTGTCTACATTGATATCACAGACATCTGCCCTGAGCTTTGCCTATAGAAATCATCACCAAGAGGCAGGCAACAAAGGAGCCAGAGATAGGAAAGGCCTTGTCTGCACTTGAACACATAAGGCCCATATCTGAGGGGGAAACTGTAATTACACCTTTGACAGATTGAGTTCCTTTACATCTTTTCTGGTGGAAGGTGGGAGGCTGTGGTTATTCCCCAGCATCACAGGAAGGCCTTTATGCTCACAGCCTCGAGCGTTCCCATACTGTTTGCCTTCTTTCCAGAGAATGGTCTCTGCTTCCCAAAAAGGAGGATTTGAAAAGTATCAAATTATGGTAGTGAGGATTTTATTCATTCAGCCTCTGAGCGCTTCGTTGAATATTACATTTTAAGAACGAAGATCAGAGAAGGAGGGAGCCCGTAGCAGCCGCGTGTGTAGAACAGCCAAAGACATTAGTGAGTATTCAGACTCTGAGCTGTGTAAATATCAGACATCACTCCCAGCCTTATGAGATATTTGAGCAGTTAAGGAGGAAAGGGAGGTTCTTTGAATAAAACGTTCTGCCAAACTGAATGTGTCTTTTTACAGTCATTTCTTATAAAGAGCCATTTTTCACCTCTGAAAAAACTCATCAGACATCTGTTTTTTATCTTGGATTTGCGACCATTGTTTCTTAATAAAAGTGATAAATCCCTGCAGGTGCGTCCAATCACCATTGCCTTCAGGGGCTTGTATGTAGTTTCAAGAGCACTCTTGTCTTCTCCTTGTGTGGTGGTGGGATTTCCATTGTGGACATTGTCAGCAGCTTGTGCCTCACAGCTGGATCATAGGGGCACTTTCCCTTGCTACTGCCGATTTCGCTTCACAAATGTAAAGTAGATTGGCCTCCATTTAAGGTCCTAGAAGATTGTGGAAGTGTCTGCAACAAACCTTCAATATGTTGGTTTTTATAATTCTGTGTGACCAGACCCCTTCCTCCATAAACTTTTACATAAATCTTAACACAAAAGGCGTGCTCTGTGCTCAGTCTGTTGGTAGGTTGTGCTCTGCGGTAGCATATCTGTCCAGACAGAAATGCAAGATGCTGCTGGAAACGAAAAGCTAAAATCCCTCCTTTAACAGCAGTGGTGGGTTTTTGTCGGGCATAAATGAGGGAGTTGGAAGTAGTTCTGATCCTGAAGTTTTGAACTAGAATGTCCTCTGGAGCATCTACATGCTGAAGTCGCTCTGGCATAAGACATGTCTCAGGATGGTAAGTTATGGTTTGGTTCAACTCTGGAGTAACCTGCGTGTTTTCATGAGCAGGGCACTCTTTTACATAGTACCCAGTGATTCTGATACCAGCAGCAAAACACAACTGTACACCACGCAACAGATCTCTATCCCAGATGCCACTCACTGATAGTCACTGGCACTTAGGTTGATGTCCATTTTCTATGTCCCCCTTCTTACACGAGCACTGAAGCACCTGTCAAACATGAGTGCCTGTCACCAAGTCTTCTGTTCATGTCACAAAGTCTCTTCGTCAGGAAAAACAAACGTGGCTATGCAAAATTTATCAACAACCAAAGCTTTTAGTGATGTTCTTTATCTGCAAATTAATGTAGTCATCTCATCATTAAAATGAAGTTATTTTAATGTATGATTGTTTCTTAATCAGCACTTCAAAGATCTAGCATATGGCTCTGTTATTACACAGGACTTTGTGAAGCTCAAATGCGCTTATGATAGTAATTATTGGGATTTATTACAGTGAACAAAGTGGATTGCACAAATACACATCCGTGTGGGTTTCCCAGAATCTCTGACATTTAGTTTCTATAATTATGTAATGCAATCCCCACGGGAAACCAACAGTATAAGGAAGTTAGTTTGGTTTACAAACCAGGAGACGGACGATGTAGAGAAGAACTACCCAACAACAACATCAGCTGCTCGGGTGTTGGAGATACATTTCAAGCTGCTACACTCCAGAAGCTGTGCTTTCTGTACTGTGTGACCTCTAAAGTCCCAGCAAGGAGATTCCTGCCTCTATTCGCTGGTATAAATCTCCAAATAGTCAATTCCATCAATGAACCTTGACTTTGTGTTCTTAGCATATTAGTTTTGCTGTGATTCATATTCTCCCAGAACTCATGCCCTGTTCTCCAGTACAAACAAGAAAATAAAACTTCAGAAATTTTGTCACAAGACAGGACAGTTTCCTCAGTGTTCACACCTGTCGCGCGCAACCTTGCCAGCAATGAAAGCGCAACACCCAGGATCTTCTTTCAGCAGTTTATTCAGGACTTTTACAATTGTTCTCTCTTTGTCCTTCTCTCTGCTTCTCCTTCTCCTTCCCCGGGAAACCCCGCCCACTGACTAGAAACTCTCAGGGCATCCAATCCCAATAAGCCACGTGGGCACAGCTCATAGGTCCACATACGCAACAGCAAACCACGCCCCAGGCTCAAGCCAAATAAGGAGTTGTTTATCAAAAGAGAGCACTCACCCACAGGGGGGTGGGTGGAGGCCGGAAATCAGCACCATCTCTAGAGTGCAGCAGCAGGCAGCTCTCTACATCTCCCCCTTATTTAATAATTAAAAATTAAAAAATCAAGCAAAAGCAGC
>PVIH01008018.1:0-95005 GCA_004025045.1 Sigmodon hispidus
TTGATTGTTTGTGATTTCGTGGATGTATCTGGGGTCCTTAGGTTGTAGTTTTCCCTCTAATACTCTCTGTAGTGCTGGATTGGTAGATAGATATTCTTTCAGTCTGACTTTGTCCTGAAATACCTTGTTTACTCCATCTATGGTGATTGATAATTTTGCAGGGTTTAGTATTCTAGTTTGGCATCCATGCTGTTTTAGCATCTGTATAACTTCTGACCAAGCCCTTCTAGTTTTCATCGTTTCCATTGAATAGTCAGGCGTTATTCTGATGGGTCTGCCTTTATATGTAAGGTGGCCCTTTTCTTTTGCAGCTCTTAAAATTTTTTCTTTGTTCTGTATGTTTTGTGTCTTGATTATAATGTGGCGCGCTGACTTTTTTGGGATCATATCTATTTGGTGTTCTGTAAGCTTCTTGTATCTTTATAGGCATTTCCTTCTTCAGGTTACAAAAGTTTTCTTCTATGATTTTATTGAAAACATTATCTGTGCCTTTGAGCTGGTATTCTTCTCCTTCTTCTATTCCTATTATTCTCAAATTAGGTCTTTTCATGATGTCCCAGATTTCCTGAACATTTTCAGTTATGGCTTTTTTAGTTTTACTATTTTCTTTGACTGATATATCTATTTGAGCTACTGAGTCTTCCACTTCAGAGATTCTATCTTCCATCTCTTGAACTCTGTTCGTTATGCTTGTATCTGTAGTTCCAGCTTTTTTCTTCAAGTTTTCTATTTCCATTTTTGCCTCATTTTGTGCCTTTTTTATTGCTTCTATTTCAGCTTTTATTTCAGCTTTTATTTCAGCTTTCAGTTCCTGGCATGTTTCTTTCATAGATTTGTTCATCTCTTCCAATTCTTTGTTTGTATTTTCTTCTATTTCTTTAAGGCTTTTTTTCATATCTTCTTTGAGAGCTTCGATGAACATCAAAAAGGAATTTTTGGTGTTGTTTCCTTCTGTTTCCTCTTCATTGCTCAGTTTAGGCCTTGTATTTGTAGGATCGCCACTCTCTTCTGGAGTTACTGTGTTGTCCTTTGTAGTATTATGTAATTTTTTGCACTGACGTTTGCCCATGGCTTCAGTGGTTCACGATTAGATAGGTCCTGGTCAGTTGTGGCACTCGGGTTTGTATGCCTCCTGTCACCTTTCTGGTCAGGGTCTGATTCTCTCTTTCAGAGACCCCTGCAGTTATTGATTCGCTCAGTTCGAGGTCGTGGTGGGGAGCCGTGCAAATTCCCTCAGCAGGAGCTTGGATGTGGTCAGGGACAGAGTTTACCTGCCCCTGCTCCAGAGAGCGCTGGGATTCTGCAGCCAGCACTGGGTCCCGGAAGTGGAACCAGAAGCAATGGGAGCTCAACTCTCCCTTCCAGGCTGGGATATAGGCGCTGAGGCCTCTTGCCCCCTCCTGACCTCTGGGCGGGGTCTGAATCTGCCCTTCGGAGACCCCTGTAGTTGGTTCGCTCAGTTTGAGGTCGTGGCGTGGCGGGGTTTCCCTCAGCAGGAGCTGTGGATGTGGTCAGGGACAGAGTTTACCTGCCCCTGCTCCAGAGAGTGCTGGGAATCTCCAGCCAGTGACTTTTCACATGGATGCTGGTGATCTGAACATATCTCTTTACACTTGTGTGGCAAGCAGTTTACAACCATATGAACTCCAGGGGTATGTTTTAAGGATAAAAGTAGCTTGAGTTTATTTATGAGACATGATGAAGAATCCAGTAAGATGAGAAAAGTTTGTCATTATTAGAGAGAAAAACAAATAAAGACGGTCGCCTAAGGAAGCTTGTCAGTGTGTCTCCTCTGTGCTTTATTAAAACTCCTGAAAGTACAATACTTGTGTCTTATTGGTTGCTTATGGTACTTTAAGGGATACACAGCTTACTAATTCTTTAGTGTATTCCTTATGTGGGTTAAAACATACTGTACTTCCAGATGCATCCATTAATCACACATTCTGAGTGTAGATTTGTGTGGCTATGCCAGCTAGGAAAAAGTTGCTTCATGTTTGCTGATGTGTGTTGATACACAAATGTCAGAATATAGTTACTTGATGGTGCTGCCGGAAACAACTGTCACTCTAATGTGAAACCCGTAACAGACACAACTCAATCAGCCCATCTTAACTCGACAGAACAGAAAATGGCTTGCAAAAGAGAGAAAAATGAGGTTGAAACTCTAGTCAGTGAGACAGTCTCTGGCTTCCTCCTCACACCTCTAGATCTATTACATGGTCTGATGGGAAGTTAGGACCATGTGAATGGCAGTTTCTGTACCAATATTGCCTCGGGTAGTAGAGGCTTCCAGGTAGCAAATGTGAGGTGAGACTATACTTACTAATGTATGCTTTTATCTAAGTTCATCACTAACAGGTCTCTCTGTGTGTGTGGTCCAGAAGAAGCTGTCAGATCTCCAGGACTGAAGTTACAGGTAGTTGTGATCTACCTGATATTGGGACTGGGATCTTGAATTCTTTGGAAGAGCAGCAAGCACTCTTAACCTCTAAGCCATCTCTCTAATCCTTCCCTAGTGAAAGCCACAGAAACATCCTGTTCCTTCCTTAAACTTCAGCATCCTTGAGTGTGTGAGTGAGATTGTGTGGACAGAGCCACTTTCATACTGCCCACCTTATGTCAGATGTACACTGTCTTTATTGATAGGACTATAATAAATGCCCTTTATGGTTTTGTTACATTTGGGTATTTATATGTGAGCATGCATGATGTAGGTGGTGAGACCAGAGGATACGTTGCAGGAGTTGGTTTCCACCTGGTGGCTCCTGGGGATTGAATCCAGGTCATTAGACTTGGTGCCAAGCACCTTTGCTTGCTGAGCCATGTTGGCATCTCGTTGTCTGTTATTTTTTGACATGTGTTGGTTTTAACTCCAAGCAGATGAGTTGGATTTGTTTATACCTATGTGTCAAATATTAATGCATACTGGAAAAGTGATGGTTTCATTTGAAATTGAATTGTCATTTGGAAGTGTACATTGGCTGTTACACTGAGTCTCATGAAAGAACTTGGCCATGTTCACTGGCCATACTTGGCCTTATTTTTGCCATGTGTTTGCCAGATGCAGAAGTAGTTCACTGCCAGAGGGCACAAAAACATGGAGGAAACACTTGGAACCTGTGCCATTGAACAAACTTCATGCCTTTCTTTTCCCGGATATTTTGCTGAGAGAAGTTTGCTTGTTAAGTGTCAGGAATGGGAGAATGTGCGCTCTTTCTGGCACAGATAGGGTGTGAGTGTGGATGCATAAGTGTGGTTATGGTTGTGTATATGCATATGTACATGTGCATGCACTTGTGAAGGCTGGAGTTCACCATGAGTTCTCCTTTGGTTGTTCTCTACCTTGCGTTTTAGATGAGTTCTCTCTGAACCTAGAGTTCATCAACTCAGCTAGGCTGGGTGGCCAGAAAACTCCACAGATCTGCCTGTTTTTATTCCTCCTTTTCTCCAGTTCTGGGGTTACAGACATGACCTGTTGTACTGGGCCTTTTATCTAGGTGTTGGAGCTATGAACCCAGCTTCTTACGTTTGTACAGTAGGTAAGCTGAGCTATCTCCCAGTATCACAGAATTTTATAGACTGCTTCCTTTAAGCACATTTGAAAACATTGCTGCAAACAAAGAGAGATTAAAAATGCGATCTCTACTGTGAAAAACAGTTTTGAATGCAAACGGCTGAACAAATGAGTTGGATAACACACATAGTCTTTGTTGAGGGATGCCTAATTTCCTGGGGGAAGTTACCACTTAAAATGGGGAATCATGAAAGTATCTGTATTTGAATCAAGATAGACTCATATGCAAAAGGTTCCAGAATTTTTGACAAATCAATCACACAGTTAAAGGTCACATATTTATAGCTGATCCAAACCCCAAGATGAATTGAGATGTCAAAATCTTGAGCATATTGGATGTTTACACATGAATAAGCAAGATGGCAGACATTGTTTTCAAGCAGACTTTTTTTTTGCATTTGCATGTTTTTGGTTCAGCTTGCAATTTCCATATAACATTTTTTTCATGTTTACATTAGCATGTAATTAGCATATATATAATTCCATGGTGGGTTATATAAATGCCTATGCTCCCCAAGAGGAAAAATGTCTGTGGGTTTTTATTTTCCTTAGTAAAATATTTCTAAACTATGTTGGTATTGGGGGAATAATTGTATTTTTCTTTTTAATTAGAATTAATAGTTTAAGTGATTCAGCAGCCTATGAAGTTCGACTTTTAAATTAAAGAACTTCATGTTTCAGGAAAAATATTTAGTTTCAGGATTTGTAGGAACAGAGTTGAAATATTAATGTTAATTTCTCTCCTGCATTTGGTACTTGGAGAACTATAGTTACTCTTTAGCTAGAGTCTTGTAGTTGGGGAAAATATTTTAATTAAGGTTACCAATTTTATTTTTTAATGCTGTATATATATGAGAGAAAAATTGTGTGTGTGTTTGTGTGTGTGTGCTGAATAAAAATGAAAAGTATTTTTTCATTGAGTACCTCACTTTTGACTTAATAAGATAAAAATAGCGAATGAAGTTGTGGGTTTTTTATGTGTATGTGCGTAAGTATGTATGTATGTATGTATGTATTTATGTATTTGTTCAAAGGCCTATAAAATACATATGCCACATGGCCTTTGCAGTTCATTTTGGTTATCTCATTTCAGTGAATCATTAATGCTAAGAATTAATATTGGTGGAATGAACACATAATTTTTTTAATAACTGTTGTGGAACGCAGAATAGGACCAACTCTGCCTGCTTCATAGGGGAGCTGTTTGTAGTGCATGGGGATGGTTGACAAATGAAACGTAGTGATACTTGAACTGGGTAGCTCTTATGACTTCTGTATCATACTTTCTTTTTTGATTTGCAGTTTTATTGTCATGGGGTTTTGTGTTGATACAGTGTTCTTCATATCTCTACATATGTAATCAAACTTCTACCTAGAGAATCCTAGTAACAGGTAAGAGTGACTTGGATACATTGAACATCCATGATATTTAGAAACTTACACTGGGCTTGCCTAGGTATAATTGTATTTGTCTCTCTTACTATGATTTAATTAAAATAGAGACAATTATCAGTTAGATGAGAAATGTAATGCTGGGGATTTCTCTTGCTTCAACTTGTGTGTGTGTGTTTGTGACAGAGAGCACAAGAATTCATAGACTTTGTCAGGGAAATTGTATATTACCAGTGATAAGAAGCAACAATGTAAATTGTTAAGTTTTAATTTTATTGTTATCTCAGAGGTGTTGTTCTTCACTGTGAAAAAAAAATAACTTATCAACTTTGAGCCTGTACGTTTTTCATGTTCAAAATTAATCAATCTGTCCCATATAATTGTTGCTATCGAGAGCAGTGGCTCTCAACCTGTGGGCTATGAGCCCTTTGACAAACCTCTATCTCCAAAAAATATACACATTATGATTCATAACAGTAGCACCATTACAGTTATAAAGTAGCAATGAAAATACTTGTATATTTGGGGGTCACTACCACTTGAGGAACTGTATTAAAGGCTCACACATTAGGAAGGTTGGGAACCACTGCTGCAGAATGATATTTCCCCCTTTATTCTAAGAGCTCTTGAAGGCTTCTGTAGCCCGATAGTGTTTACCTAACACAAGGATAGATTAAAATATTTCATAACACTTTTAAACTTTTTTCTACCATTGTTTTCTGTGTACAGCTGCACTCTTGGGGCTGAATAAACCAGCCTCCATTGCTTAAAGAGTAGGGTAAATACAGTCTAGATTCTAGAATGAATGCATTCTTAAACTTGGCTGAGAAATTCTTGTAAAAAATTTAAGGGCAGGAGAGATGGCTTAGATGTAAAGTTATCTTGCTGCTCTTTTAAAGGATCTGACTTAGGGTCCCAGCACCCTTGTTAGGTGGCTCAGTCACCTGTCACTCAAGCTCCAGGTCTTCTGGCCTCTGTAGGCACTACATATTATACACACACACACACACACACACACTTAAATAAACACCCTCTAAAATGGGATAAAGGCTGGAGAGGTGGCTTAGAAGTTAAAAGTACTTGTTTGTTGCTCTTCCAAAAGACCCAGGTTCAATCCCCAGCACTCACATAGTAGCTTACAGCCATCTGTAACTATAGTTCCATGGGAAATAACACCTTCTTCTTGCCTTCAAGGCAGTTGGCGTAATTGTGTTGCATGAATATATGGTGTAAGCAAAACACCCATAAACACAAAGCAAGCCAGCAAACTAGAGAAGAAATCCTGAGGAACTGTTAAAATTTGGACCTTTGGGAGCTTTCTAGGTCGAAGCAGACATGCAGGATGAAGCAGAAGACCCAAGCAGATGAGGCCGTACCTTCTTCCCACTATGGAACTTTGCAAAAATACTTTTAATGGCTCTCTAAAGCACATTCGCACAGACCCTAGGGGTCAAAGGGGGACTATTAAGAGAAGCCCACATTCTGAGTAAATGATACAGCTTGGTGCTCTTGTGGAACTCCTTGGACCTTCTGTGGAGCAAGTGTGTCTCTCACTCTTTTGCCTGTACTTGAGACTCTTCTGTTGGGTCTTGTCCAGCATTGCTGTGAGTGTTTTTGCCTTGCCTTACCGTGTTTCCCTATTCCTTTGGATGGCAACCAAAGGGGAATGGATCTGGTTGGGGGGGTGGGTGCTGGGAGGACTGGAGGAAGGGAAACCTGTAGTGGAGATACATTGTAGGAGAGAAGAATATTTTTCCCTATCTGCCACCGCTCCTCCTTCCCTCCCTCCTCCCAGTCCCTCCCAGTCCTCCCTCAGCCTCCTCTGCCCCATCGCCCCATCCATTCCCCAGGGAGGTCAAGGAGTCCCAAAGTGGGTCAGTTCAGTCTGGCATATCCAGTTAAGGTAGGTCTGAGTCCCTCATCCCAGTATTATAGCTAAGTTAGGTGTTCCTCTGTAGGGAATGAGCTCTAAGATGTCAGTACCAGGAGCACAGTCTGATCCTACTGCAAGAGGCTCCACAAACTGCCCATGGCATTTGACAGTCAGTCATCTACCTTTGGAGGGTTTAGTGTCTTTCCATGAAGGTTCCTCAGCAATTACTAGGTGAGCTCCCAGTCAGCTCTCTTTGTGAAGAGAGAGTAATCTTTTTGTTTGTTTGTTTGTTTTGTTTTGTTTTTAGAGACTTGATTTCTTTATGTAGCCTTGGCTGTCCTAGGTCTGTCAACCATACTAGCCTCAAACTCACCAGGTTCCTTGTCTCCATCTACCAAGTGCTGAGACTAAAGGGCATGCATGCACAACACCTGGCAGAAGAATCTATTTTCAATAAGACCAAAAAAAAAAAAAAAAAAAAAAAGCCCATTCTCTTCCCCCTTCTTCCAGTTCTTTTGTGTCTCAGAATCAACCCAGATATTTTGCTGGAGTGAGGGAGGATCAGATGAGTATGTAAGGAAGATCCGCACATACTGTATGTAGGGTCACAGGGGCAAAAACAATGGAAATCTGAGGCTGAGACTACAAGGTACCAATCTCAAACTGAGGCCTTCTTAGTGTTGGTAAGAGGGGAGGGGAGGAATGTAGTCAGCTGAGGGGACAGGTAGACACAGTTGTCAAAACAGGTACAGTGAAGGCACAGGCCGCTATCAAAGGCATGATGAGCTGTGTCTTATTCCCAGGGTGGTTGCCCACCCAGGATGGGCAGTGATGGGAACAGATGCTTTGCTCTTCATTACAGTGCTGTGTGCACTTCCTCTTGAGATGGCACCAGGAGAAAGTAAAGGCTCAGGAGCACAGGGAGAATGTCCTCTAAACAAAAGTGTGCCTACAATTGACCTTAGGTTTACAATATTATCTGTTGCACCTGAATTCGAGTAAGCAAGCACACACTTTTTTTTTTATTTTATTTTATATTTTTACCACCATGTGAGAATGAAGAGTTTTGAGCAGCATGAAGGCAATTATGTTATGGAAAAAACAATAAAAAAAAATACTTCTTGCACATCTGTGTTATAATGAGGACATTTCAAATCAACCATACCAGTCTGACTTCCTGTTTGCTTATAACTTACATATGTATAGTGTTCTCATTCATAATTTATGTATTTGTAACATTTTTACAAGCACACACACTGCTTACTGGACCTGCTCCTCTCTCCTTACCATAACACAACAAAGTTCCAGCAACACCATTATGTTTATGTTTCAGGTGAGAAACTGGCAGCCTTGTCTGAGAACACATAGCTGAGGGGAGAAGAAGGAAGAAGAGCACAGAGTACAGATCTTCCTCCCATGCTCGAGAACTGCCACCAAGGCCATTACATCTGGGCCTCCTCTTGTTTGCTTCTGGAAACCACATGTGTACTCTGTAACAGTTCGGCTCCGGTTAGTTCCTTTTGCACATTGTTTTTAGAACTTAAAGAAATGTTGCTTTAAAGGTTTATGGAGATGTATTTAAAATAAAGATATCTTATTCACATTTAGTATGTAGTTGATTCTTCCAGTTTCTTTAGTCAAGACTCTTTATTGATCAGTTTGACTCTGATGAATTCATACATGTATATGATGTGGTTTGGTGGTCCTCCCCTCCCCCACACTCTCTTATCGCCTTTCTAGGCCTGTTTCCCTTCCTCCCCTCTATGGGACCATTTCACACACTCATGTCCTTTTGTTTTATGAATGATTGATTTTTAACCAGGGCCATCTGTGTTACCATGGGTGTGGAATTATCCACGGGAGCTTGGTTGGCTGGAAATAAAGATAATGATTTTTTTTCCCTTCCCCCAAATCTAACACAGTCCCATCAGCCCCCTCCCCAGTCCATGATTGACTGTTGGAAAGCCCTGTCTTGTGCAAGTCACTGCAGGCACCCTCAGCTGCTGTTAGATCTTGTCATGAAGATAGCACCTCTTTGTAACCCTTTTCCTATCTCCCGCTTCCACTATGTCCCCTGAGCCCTGGATGGAGAATATAAATGTTTTGCCAGCCTGTCCAGGCAGTAGTATATGAGGTCACTTAGGTGAAACAAAGACAATACCCAATGGGAAACTTATTTTAAGGACTTCACATGCTACAGAAAATACAGAGAATAACAAAAATCAATCAGTGCTGTATATACTTGAGGTTATTGCTCTGTGTCAATGTCAGTAGTGCGTCTGCTCCAAAAGATTTGTATCACTGTTAAGTTAGACATTATCTACTCTACTCTTATTTGCTATACACTGGATTTGGCCAGATAATCAACATTTTTTTTTAAATCAGGATATAAAGAATATAAAGGGAGTGTCCTGTGTATGACAATTGCAAACCACTAATGGGTATCAGTGCATAGCAAAACTATCGAGACTATCTATTCTCCTTGGCTACTCATTCATATTTAATGTTTACGGGGTTATGGCTTATAATTTTGACCTAGATCATTGAGGAGCTGGGATGTGTGTCTTTGCTGCTTTGTCATACCCAATTAAGGAAAATTAGCAATCAATACATATCTATAAGGCCTTAAATAGATGCATGTTATGAAATAGGTGAACGATTATGTTTAAAGGTTTTCCTTTTTGTATGTTTATAGACCTATATGTTACTTTCAATGTGAGCTTTTTATCCACAATATTACGTCTAATTGAGTTAAGATACTAGGCAGGGTAGTGGGAAGACAACTGCTAGACTGTCATAACTAGCATTGTATGTTGCTGTTGTGTCCCAACAACTAACCAATTGTTGTGAAGAACCTGATTCTTTGTGTGTGTTTCTTTGTGACATGCATATCAGAGAAAGTTTTTCCATTTTGTTTAGGAATACTTTTTTTCCCATCATGCTTCAATCGGCCATACAGAATCTCCAGCAGTCATACAATGTTCTATTGTTCTCCTTCAGAGTGCTCAGAGAAGATTGTCTTTTTTGTATGAAACTTATTTTAAAAAATCAGACTAAACCACCAGCAGAATATTGTATATTTGATTCTTAAATTGTTCTGAACGTTTCTGTTGTGTTGTCTTTTGTTTATTTGTATGATTGGGGTCTTGGCCTTCAGTTCTTCTAGCCATATCAATGAATTGTCAACAAGAGCGTGTACAATGACTAACCCCATATATTTGTGTTCTTTCAATGGCCAACATTTTTATTGTGAACTTTGTTTTATATTGTTTTTTTTGTCAAATGTTCAAATAAATTATATCTACTGTCATGCCACATTAGAAAAATGACTACAGCATGTATACTGTTTAAGGTGATTTCTTGGAGTACTTGAAAGATGGCTCTTTTGATGAGGTGTTACCTCACAATCATAAGTATCTGAGTTTAGATCATGGACATCTACGTAAAACCGAGGGTCTACAGTGTGAGACTTTAATTTCAGTGCTGAACAGGTGGAGACATGCAGATGCCTGGAACAATTGGTAGGCCAGGCCTGAGAAATCAATTAACTCCAGGTTCAACAAAAGACACTGTCTCAAAAAATAGGGTGGAAAGCAATCACACAAGACACCTGACATTGATCTCTGGCTTCCATACACATGTGCATACATCTGCACATGCATGTATACACAACACACATACAGGATGAGGGGATTATTTCTTGATTATTTTTTGCAGGCATTTGTTATTAGATTGAGAAAACATTTTTTCCTGATGAGAAGCCCAATTAATTGACCAGATTTGCAACTGTTTGTCCACTAACTCCAATTTCTTAACATTCATAGCTCATTCTTTTCTACCTTTAATGATGGCATGATAGAACCTATATTAAAAAATATATTTACCAGTGTTTAATAATTAAGAAAGCCCCTGTAGTTCACATGATTGATGTTTCTAAGTCAGTTTAAGCCTGAAGCTGTGTAATGTGACTCATTCCCGGGACAATGGGTTAAGAATGTTCTAAAGACCAGTGAAAGAGAACACAGGGCAGACAGGAAGCCATGCTCTTGGAGTGATTTCTGAAGAGATTGTTAGGACTGTTTTCTTATTCTTTTAATGTATTATTTGTTTCTCATTTGACTATCTTTTTCTCTGATTCTTCCATTTCCACCTTGTTCTTGCATTGTTGACATTTTCCCCTTCTACTTTTGATGCTAAATGGGTGGGATTAACTAGATCATAACTAGATCTGTCAATATGCTCTGAACTACTTGATTGAAGTAACCTTTAAATAGCTCTTCATTTGGTTCTAAAAAAGTGATATTTGCTGGTAAAATTTCTCTAATTCATGCCATTTTAAAAAGAATTGTGGACACATCAGATTTTGGCAAACTTGTGTACTCTGATAAGGAAGTGACTGTCCTATTCTATGTCATTTCCTAGCTCTGAAACCTTGTTTACACCAAACTCTCTTTGTTAGGGATTCAACATAAAGGCCTTTGATATTGGGGAGTCTGTTTCTGACTCATTATTAGTGGACATTGTATGTCTGGCTGGCAGTTTTTCCATAAGTGGTAAGGTCAGTCTCATGTAGTATTTCACAACCTTCCCCAAGCTTTGTGCGTCAGTAAGAATCAAAAAACTCCTTAGAGTGAAAAACAAAAACTTGGCTTGGAGAAGTCAGATGAGCAATCTCCAAGTCAGGGTGACACTGGATTTCAATTCTACCATGGTCAGTGCTCCTCTGTGGTTCTTTGTGAGAAATTATCTTTTGGCAAAAATATTCTTTAAATGTTACCTTTATTGTAGGGAATTGTGATCTCTAATTTGATTTTTTTCCTTAATGGAACATGTGGAAACAAACTGAGATCAGTTTAATTTAGTAGAGATGGTACCTGGTGGATAGGCAAAGGGCGTATCCAAGCACCCATTAGCATGGCTTGTTTTAGTCTGTTATCTCAACTTTGAGGTGGAAATAACTGTCTACTTCACAGGGTTGATATAAAAGGTAATGTGTGAAAAACACCATGGTACAGTATAAACACCAGTGCAGAAGAAAGGTTCTCCTATTCTTTGGCTTTTAAAAAAAGATTTATTTTTATTTTATTTATGTGTATGAATTTGTATATGCCACTCTGTGTAGGTGCTGTAGAGACCAGAAGAGGGCAGCGTGTGAAATTCTGTGGAGCTGGAGTTCCAGTCAGTAGTTAGCTGCTCAAAGTGGACACTAGGAACCAAATTCAGGTTCCCTGGAACTGCTCTTAAGCACTGAGCCAGGTCTCCTCCCATGGGCGTCTGTTCTTAGGGGCCAGAAGAGTTTACGTCTATCACCTGAGAGAATCTTAAAGTGTTGGTGGGAATTTTCAAAATGTACAGTATTACGACCTTAAAGGAATGATTGTGACATTTGGCGAAATGATATTTCTCACCATTGCCCTACCACTGTAAGGATGTCATGCTATGTGGAAAATCTTCGTTCATTGACTCTAGAGATAAACATGGAGGAGAATCTGAGTGCTCTGTCATTCCTTCAGTGGGTCCTAGTCCCTGTGCTCTCAGTGGTTTGCTTTTTCCAGCTCTTCCGGTCCTTACCCTGTCTCCAGCCTTGCCTTCACTGACTAGGAACAGCAGTGGGCAATGTCCTTAGACTCCTCACTGGTTTTGATGTCCACACACAAACTTTCCTTTTAAAATTTCTTGAAGTTATATTTCATTTTACAAACCAACCATAATTCTAGCTCCCTTCCCTCCTCCTGTTCCCCCCAACCTCCCCCTCTCCCCGACTCCCCATTCACTTCTCAGAAAGGGTGAGTTCTCCCATTAATAAAGTCTGGCATATCAAGTTGAGGTAGGACCAAGCCCGTAAACTTTTCTTCATAAAGAGACAAGTGTCAAGGCAAGGGGAAAAAAAAGCAATCTCTATTTTAAAACCTGGGGATGGGGACACCACTGTAGAATGCTATAAATAAAACCTAATGTTGGAAACAAAAATGATTATGGGACTCACAATCACCTTCATGACAAGAGTGTTTGCCACCAAAGTCTCGTTTGGCGAAGGTGAACTAGCACCCTTGGGGATGCCTTGCCAGGCCTTCATCCATCCATCATTCCAAGTCACCTCCAAGCCAGTTTTGCTACCAGACCATGACCTCTCAGCATTTTTTTAATGGTCCAGAGCTTTCACCTCAAAAATTCAGCTCGTGAACAGTGGACAGCTGGAAACTATTGTGAGAGGAGATCCTTTTTTTTTTTTCTTTTGAAAATTACTGTCATTAAGGTATAAACCATATGGACTCAAGAGGTGGCAAAGATCTGAGCAGAGCCTTGTTCATTAAGACAGAGATATTTATATGAGCAGTGATGATGACAGCGTATCAGAGTCTGTGGTATGAAATGGAGTACAGAAGCAATTAGATGCCACTGACAGCCCAATGGTAATTATGTAAATAACACCTCGTGTTACTCTCCCTTCATCTCTTCTCTCCATGTGTATAAGAGGGTTCTAGAAAATAAGTTAATGCTTGACAGGAGTGTTTGGATATTTATTTGTGGCTAGGATAGTCTCCGGAAGCTTACATTTCCCTGAGTTATGTTTTCATCCACCATCCCATGGGTCTCACAGAGGGAACATGCAAATATTGTATTCATTGCCCAACCTGCAGCCCGTGGCATGAATCCCAAGGTAGCTATGAATGCAGCTCAGTGCATTAGTAGATGACAAGGACATATCTCAATGTCTCCTGAGAGAACCTTGGTGATACTGCAAGTGCAGGAGGGCTGCAGCCCCCTGGTAGTTTCTTCTCAAGCTCTTCCTCCTCAGACCTTCGTGTTTCAGGTGTTCTTTATTAACACTAATACTTTCTTCTTTCCCATCGAGCACATCGTCTTGTATTGTGTAAGAAAGATGATTTTATGTCTGCCTATCAAGCTTCCCATTCCAATGCCAAAGCATTTGATTGGTGTGTTTGAAGTAATAAAGATGTCAACAGTAGTGTCACCTTGATTGATTCTAATTATGAATCTCTAATGGTTCCTCTGCTTTAGCCACTGCCTTGGCAGATTGTGATTTTTATGGTTAAAATAGTACCCTGCTGCTCAATAGCTTAATCGTAAATTCTAACCTATCTTTCTTTAGAGAGTCTGTATTCAGCTGTATAATCCCAGTAACGTACATCATCTTTGTTAAAAGCAGGCTGTGACGTTCATAAAGGTGATTAACACAATATGAGAAGCTTGTCGAGTCCTTGTTATGATCACAGTACAGGCTATGATCACTGTGCTTTCTGGGCATCGAAGCTACCTACACTTTACCAAGTTGTCTGGTACTAATTGAAGATTTCCATGAAGCCCCTACTTACTACATTAACATTGTAAAAATGAGCCTAAAGCTGCTATCTTAGAAACACAGGATTTGTGGCCCAAAGATGCCATCAGTATGAGGCAGTCATACCAGCAAAATGAAAAGCAGGTTAAATTATATGAGGGTCTTTCTTCTTGGGAGAATAATGTTGAATAGATTTGAGGTCACTAGCTTTGAAATATCTGCTGGTTAAACTGGAGTTTCCTGGCTGCATTTTCACACAGTTAATATATGCAGAGTCTTTAAGCTTTTTACTCAAGCTTGGAGAGGAAAGTTTTAAATAACAGGAAATATATCCAGCAACATACATATTCATGTGACCGTCAAGGTATGGATAATTTGCTTATGTAAATACACTCACATATATATGACACATAATAATACTTCTTGGAAATGTCCCCTATTACTTCAGTGTACCTAGCTACAAACTAAAAGGCTGTTCTGCTATCTCAAGAGTTTTGCCTCCACACCCTCCAAGTGTATAACATCTCATACACTGGTGTTTTAAAACAGAGCTTCAAGGCTTTATATAAATAGCACTGACCACTTAAAAACTTGTTTTTGAACTAGCATGGATATGCATCTATATATCTCCTGTTCACTTTATATAAAATAAGGTAGATTGAATAACATGACTTCCACAATAAAGCACCAAAGAATAGTCATACTTTCTAGTTGGTTTACTGTTTAGCAACACTGATAAACACTCTAGATCAACTCTAACTCCTATGCAAAATTACTCTCTAATTTTATTTTTGAACCATGCTCATTTTCAAATAAGAAATGACAGATTTCATTATAGAAAGGCGATTACTCTTCAATTGGTCCTGGCTTATAGGAAGAAACCACAGGCTTCCTCCAAGGCCAAGTTTGGGTGTCTGGCTCTCTAGAAATAGCAGCTACTTAACATTTCTGGGAGTATGTTATGCCATGTTAGATTAGAAAATGCCTATGTAGTAATTTTTTTTTTGGACAGTTGGCAAGAAATGCTAAGCTGTGTAGTGTTTTTTTAGAGGACTTTTCAGTCTGCAAAATTATATTAGAAAATCTTTAATGTGTCTTTAGGGTATTTGCAATAATCATTTAGTGCATCTTAGTGCATAGTCTTTTGTTACCATCATAACCCAGACTTATGGGAGTTGTTAGACATGTGAGTTTTCTATTGTTAGACATGTTAGTTTTCCTATGTTCTGTTGTGCTAGATAGTGGTCATCAAAGGTGAACCACTGTATATCATATGATCAGAATAATCATGTAGAAGCTGTATATAGAACTTAGCTTTTATCCTAGGGAACATCATTCTTTTGAGGTTTTTTTCAAGCATCTAAAAATAGATGGGCAAGACAAAGATGATGGAAAACTTGAAATGAACGAGGAGGATCAACTGTACTTTTTATTTGTATTTGTATTTTATTTTATTTTTGCCTAGGGAGAACACTAGTTTGAGAACCTGTGGTAGTATTAGTTGTTCGGGTGACCTATTCAGTGGTTAGTATTCCACTAAGCCCATATGGACCCTCTGATCTCTGTCCATGGATTCTCACCATGGTAGTTTGTGGTTAGTGAACATCATCAGAAATGGGACTGGAGAGATGGGGGTCTGTAAAGTGACTGCTTCCCAGGAATGAGGATCTAAGTACCATCCTCAAAACCATGGGAAAAGTCTGGGCTTGGTAGTTCTGGCTTGTAATATCAGTTCTGGAAAAATGGAGATAAATAGATGGTCAGGGGCTCACTGGGTATCCAGTCTAGCTTGCTCAGTGAGTTTCGGGCTAATGAGAGAACCTGTGTCAGAGGAGGTGGAAAGGACCTGAGGAATGACATCTGAGGTTGTACTCTGACTTCCTCACACACACACACACACACACACACACACACACACAAACTCACAAAAGAAATGTCAGAGAGGGATCTTCTGGCGGTGCCACAGATGTCTGGCACTTGACCATCATCCTATGTGATCCCATGAAGTCAACTGCAAAGTGCTTGATCAAAAAATGTGATAGGTATGTAGTTTAGTTTCTCTTGCTATGTGATTATTTTCTTTTGTAGTTTTGATAAATTAACATTGGCTCATCTATTCAACAGGAATTTCTACCCCCCGCCCCTGAAGACATTTCTGTTTAGAAATGCAGGTTAATTCTCCAAGGCTTTCCAAGAGCATTTCTGTCTCATGCTACTAATTAAGATAAGCATATCACTTTAAGTTATACCAGGAATGCAATTAGAGCTTCTAGTGAGAACTGTAGCAATCAATTTTATACAAATTATTCAGAACTGGTAAGGTAGAATACAGTTTTAATAGGACAAGTGAGCATACTGTGAGTTATCAGATATGATGTGAATTCAAAAGCCACCTAAACACAGCATCTGTAACCCATCCTGTGGCCCGAGACACTGGGAAGCCAGTTCTCAGCTTTTCATTGGGGGAGAGTTAATAAAACACCTTCCATTTTCCATTGTTCAGTGACCGTTATTTGTGATTTGAGAAGGATTTTTGTTTTTAGATGTGAATGGTGTCAGACATGAGAAAGTCATCTGTAGAATACAAAGCACAGATTAGCAGACCCCTGTGTTTCTCTATTCCAGTGCATGCTGTGGAGCAGCCCACCGGCCCTCGCTTTCTTTCTCTCTTTTGTGTGGCCCTTGGAGTCCAGATGACCAGCTGACAGCATAATTAACTAATTTTCTGCATCGTCCATCGCTGCAGAGAGTATGGAGTGTTACATCTTATCTGCCAACTGTCGGTAATTACTTATTCATTGAATAGAAACCTGCTTCCTAAGGGCTACTGAGGACTGTGAAGCTGAATGGCTCCAGAGGAGGTTGTACATCTTCCTCCTGAGATCACCTGCAGGTCATCCTTAACTCCCTACTAGCATGGATAAATAAACTACAACACTCCCGGGCTTTCTTTTCCTAGACATCTTAAGAACATTTTACATTTTTATAGTTAGCTTTTGTCTTCCTGGCACATAATAGTTCTTTATTTTTATTTTTTTTCAATGTGTGTGTGTATGTACATGTGTGTGGGGATGCATGTGGAGGCCAGAAATGCCATCAACTTCCTTTGTGACAGAGACTTCCATTGGCCTGGAACTCACCAACCACAAGTGGATAGGTACTAACAGGCCTGGCATTTTTTTCTGGGTTCTGAGGGTTTAACTTGGGTCCTTCTGCTTATGAGGTAAATAGGCTTCTGATGAGCCATCTCCCAGCCTTCTGGTCCTTATTATCTCTTGTGCCTCTATTCCTCACATTACAGTTGCTTGCTTTGTACATTTATTGAGTTTTCATTGTGTGTCATGCTAGGTATTGGGCATGTGGTGGAGATGGGAAAAATACTCTAACACCAGCTTATGTCTGATTCCCACTATTAGGCAGATACCATCACCTCTAGGCTTGTAGACTTTAAAATTCTCTTTATCCAAATTTTTCCACAGCTCTCTGCTTTCACCAACAACTGATGCTTTTTCTTCTTTACTGTTTCATAGAAAGGATTACCACTCCTCCATAAAGTTGCCCTGATTTTTACTATTATTATTAATTTACTGAACTAGCTTTCTTTCTCCTCCCCTTTCTTTTAATATTACTTGTTAGTCTGTGGCTTTTCTTCATTGGGTATTCCATGCTTCACTTTCAGCTCATCCATTACTAATAAGCATGATATCTTGGCTGTCTTCTGTTGTTTGTGCAAACTTTCCAGATTGTTGTTTCTTGGGACTACATCTTTTAGGAGTCTTCCCTGACGTATTACAATAATCTGTTTTCTGGACCATTACACAAATATAAATAATCAATGTTTAGTTGACCATTTAGTTTAAATGAACATAAATAATCAATGTTTAGTTCTCATTCCCCTTAGCCTGTTCTGTTTTTGGTGAGAGGTGAGAGCTTGGGACACAGTTGATGCAACCCAGGCTGGCCTCTAACTTGCTATGTAGCTTAAGCTTCCCCTGAACTTCTGATCCGCCAGCCGCCACTTCCTCAGGAAGCCACTGCACTGACCTCCTCTTAACCTCCTAACAGCGTGTCACATCACTGTCATTTTCTTACTTCTAGAAACTTTCAAAATGATTGAATATGTGATGTTATTGGCTCTTGTGATTTATCCTGTTTCCTTTGTATTAATAGCCTAATCACTGCTGCTGCTGCTTCTTCTCCTTCTTCTTCTTCTTCTCCTTCTTCTTCTCCTCCTCCTTCTTCTTTTTCTCCTTCTTTCTAATCCTGACTCCTTACTGCCATCTTCTTCTATAGCTAATGATAGCCTATATTTTTCAGTTATGATTCATATAATTAACTTATCATAATTCTACTTTCATTACATTTTTTCACAATCCTTGTCCAACATGCACAATATTCCAGATGTATCTTTTGATATAAGCTACAATGTTAAAATCTGTTCTTACCCTGTCGTACATTTACTATTCTTCAGCATTTTCTTTGTCTTTCACTTTCTAGGTTTAATTCAAGCTGAATAATCAATTGATTTCATTTTTCTTATAAAGGAATACATTTAATGGGGATAGTTTACAGTTTCAGAAGTTTAATTCATTATCATTATGGTGGAACATGGTGGTGTGTAGCCAGATATGGTGCTGGAGAAAGAAGCTGAGAGTCCTACATCTTGATCTGAAGGCAACAGGAAGTTGACTTAGACACTAGATATATCTTGAGCATAGCAGACCTCAAAGCCCACTCTTACAGTGACACACTTCCCCAACAAGCCCACACTTACTCCAACAAAACCATACCTCCTAATAAATGCCATTCACAGTGAGCTTATGAGGGCAAATTACATTCAAACTACCACAGTCTACTCCCTGGTCTCTATAAACTTGTAACAATATTATAATGCAAAGTTTATTTAGTCCAACTTCAAAAGTCCACATAGTGTACCACAGTCTCAATAATGTTTAAAAGTCTGAAGTTCAAAGACTCTTCTGAGATTCATGAAGTCTCTTAACTGTAATCCCCTATAAAATCAAAATCAAAAAACAAATCACATACTTTTACCATATAATGGCACAAGATATACATTGCTGTTCCAAATCATAGGGAAAGAAGTATAGTGAAGAAATACTGGACCAATGCCAGACTAAAAACCAACTGGACAAACTCTAAGCTCCGCATCTCTATCTGATCTCAAAATATTCTTCTGATTTCCAATTTCTTTCAGGTTTGTTGACTGCAATACACTTCTTTCCCTTGAGCTGGATTCACTCCCTGGTAGCAGCTTTCTTAGGCAGCTGTCTCACAACTTTGACATTTCCAACATCTTGGGGTCTCCAAGGAAATCCAGGCTTCACCTTCACAACTTCATGCAATGACCTTTCTAGGTCTCCATTTGGGGACACTCCTGGCACATGCTTGGCCTCATTAACTTTCCTTAGTCATGGTGGAAGGTTTTTATAACACTTTTCTTCTCTCTTTGATTCTAAATCCAGTACCATGTGGATGAAGCAGCCAAGTTGCTCTTCTTAATGAGGCTGGAACATGGTCCCCCGGTTCAATTATAGCTTCACTAGCTTTCTGTTTTTCTCATTTTCTTCACTGTCCAAGCTTGGCTGTCCTGAAACTAGATCTATAGACCAGTGTAGCCTCAAATTCAGAAATTCACCAGCCTCTGCCTCTGGAGTGCTGAGATTAAAAGTATGTACCACCACACCTAACTAACTCTAAGCTTTTCTTTAGTTTCTTTTCACAAGTTAGAAATTTAGTTGGGTGGGATGTTGGCCTTATAAAACTACTGCTTCCTTTATTCCATGTCTTAATCTGTCTATCTTCTTGAACTTCCATTCCACTTCTTGGTGCTCCCTTTCTCCTAAAATTATACACTTTACATTTTTCGTGCTCTCCTTTCTCCTTTACATTATAAATCTCCATTAAAGTTAGCACTCATAACCACATAACAGAGTCTATACTATGCTGGTTTGAGATTTCCTCTACCAATGAAATCCAAAACTCTTCACTTTAATCTCAGGAAGACTTTTCAAACGAGGGTAAAAAGCCCTTCAACAAAATATCACAAGAATAATTTCTAGGCAACATATTAATTTTTTTTTCTAAAACTTCTTGAGCCAGGCCCTTGGTTTATCCTATCACACTGAGTACCACCACCTTCCATACTCAGCACTTAAAATATTCAGCTGCTTTTCTTCCTTTCTTTTTCTGTCAGTATGTGATTACTAATAATAAAAGCACTCACAAGAGATTATCACTGTAGAACAATGCCTAACACAGTCAGTATGTAATATAAAAACAGTTTGGTCTACTAATCCCAATGTAGAGAAAAAAGGCATATTCAATAAGCATTTGTTTAAGTTTGAACACAAGTACTACTACAAATGTTTTCACTGTTTATAGATGGGTATTAACTACAATATACATCATCTGTGATTAAAATCTCATGTATAATATATCACAGTGTGTACCCATTTTCTATTTTATATATTTTTATTTTATTATTTTTTCCCTCTCCTGCCCCTTCTCCCAGTCCTCTTCCAGCCTCCCTCACACTTCACTCCCCAGGGAAGGTAAGAAATCCCAAGGTGAGTCAATTCAGTTTGGCATATCCAATTGAGGTAGGACCAAGTTCCTCACCCAAGGATCAAAGCTGAGAAAAGTGTTTTCCTGCTAGGTATGGGCTTCAAGGAGCCAATTTATAGACCTAGGATAGACTCTGATCTGATTGCAAGATGCTCCAGAATCTGCTAATACTTTTTGACTGTCATCTATATTCAGGGGTTCAGATCCATTCCATGAAGGTTCCTCATGAGTTGTTTTTCTAATCCAAAGTCCCAAGGTCCATATTCCTTAAAACAAAAACATGGTCAGGGCTATCACAACAGTATTTTAGTCCCTGGTGCTAGCTTCTGTCTTAGTTAGGGTTTCTAAAGCTGTGAAGAGACACCATGACCACAGCAAGTCTTATAAAGGACACATTTAATTGGACCTGGCTTACAGTTTCAGAGGTTTAGTCCATTATCATCATGGTGGGACACGGTGGCTGCAGGCAAACATGGTGCTGGAGAAGAGCTGAAAGTTCTATATTTTGATCTGAAGACAACAGGAAATGAACTTGATCATATTTTTTAAAGCAAATAACAGAATTCTCTTTTGAATATTTTTCTGCAATGTATAGATATTTTGGACCCTTTATCAATCTTCAGATATATGACTTTGTTGCTTTTTCTCCACAAAGTTAACTCTTTGTTCTCCATTAGTGATTCCTCTTTATCTTCTAGAGTCATCTCACTATTACCAGGGAAGTGTTCCTTGATCCCAGGAAGAGTTTCTCTTAGATCCTCTTTTGTTCTTAAACTTAGTTGATGTATTGAGGATGATTCTGTCTCTTAATTTAATTTTTTTGACTCTCTCCCAACCATACATGAGTCAGGGGATGGAAGCAATTGGTTTTTCATCCTTGCCTCCTTGGTAGTCAGCACAATGCTTCAAGAGCTTTTGTTGAAAGACATATGCTCCCAACTTCAACTGTAGAGCTTTCTTGGAGGATCAAATAATGAACTCAAGCATTTTGAGATTCAAAACTATTGTTGGTGACAATCGTGGTATTAGTTATAAATTTCCTAACATGAACTATTTATTCTGCACAAATCACTATTGTGTAACATGTGCTGGAATACATGCTGTACACTAGATGAAAGATCTGGCTTTATCATACATGAGCACATAGTATATCTTCTATGACACACTTCTTGAAAAGATAAGACATGCTGAGGATGCTGACACATGCTTTGAAACAGGAAATGTGTGACTTCAAGTTTTCCCAGAGATTTGGTATTATGTTTTGAAGTTTTGTAGTAGTTTCGCCTGTTTATAAGGATGGCTTTTTTTTTTTTCTTGCTGCTCCCCACCCCCATGTGTGCTTCATGTTGTTATTCTCTTTCCTGCTCTGAGTAAGACAACATTGGACTAAAAAAGTTATCTCTCTGCCTTAAATTACACATTACCATACTTGAATAAATACAGCTGATCTCTACTTCTTTTCTGAGACCTTATTAGATTTGTTATGGAATTTAGTAGTAATACTCATCATAAAAAATATATGTTTTGTTCTCTCACTATCTTAGGATCTCTTTTTTATTTTAATGAGAAATCCTGGTTATAGTGAAATTAAATACTTTTCATAGAGATTTTATCAGCAAACCTTAAGTGAAGTCATAAAAACTTATAGAAAAAATAAACTGTGGTGATTAATAATGCATATACGTGCCTCGTCTTAAGTCACTGTAGCAAACTGTAGATCAGGTACTGTAAAGCACCCACAGTGTACTTATGTTCTTCCTGGCCTTCACTGCTCTGTCCTTTTTATTCTTCTGTTTATTGTAGAGAAATAAACCATGGATAGTCTAATTCAGATGTTTGTGGAAAATTTAGAAAAGAACAAGAATTTCTTAAGGAATTTATAGAAATTGTGCTTTGTGTAGGACCGTCAGCTTGCTAGACAAGTTTTCTGCCATTGAGATATAATCTTGGAATTTTCTCTCTGATTCTTGTTTCTTCATTGATAAAGGCTTTTTAAACACAAGAAGGGGGCTGTGTGGTGGTTCAGTAGATAAAGAAGGCATTTGTCACCAAGTCTCATCCCTCTAACCAACATGGTAGAAGGAGAAAACTAATTTAAACAAGTTTTCCTGTGATCTTCTCATGCACATTGTGACACACACTCTTCTCTAAACAGATAATTAATTAGAAATTGTAATTTTAAAAATGAAATGATTTTTGAGTTTTTAAGTAGCTAACGGAGTGATAGACATTCTGGGAAATCTTGATACCTTTCCTGAATACTTAAGGATTTCTTTTCTTTTTTATATGTGTTATTATCTGGGTTGTCTAGAGAGTGTTTAAACCCAAGCCACTCTCCTTGGTGTTAAGACTAGGCCTTTCACAGTAACCTAAGTCTGTTTCCATCTTAAGGAGACTCCTATTAAAAGCACCCAAATTAAAATTCTTCTTGGAGGGCCTGGAGAGATGGCTCATAGGTTAAAAGCACTGGCTGATTTTCCAGAGGACCCAGGTTCAATTCCCAGCTCCCACATGGCAGCTCACAACTGCCTGTAACTCAAGTTCTAGGAGATCTAACACCCTCACACCAATGCTCATAAAATAAAAATACATTATTCAAACAATTCTTTCTGGGAGTCATGCTTCATCACACCTACCTATAATCTCAGCCTTTGGTAATCTGAGACAGGAGGATCATAAGTATGACAGCAGCTCTAGCTTTAACTTTAGAGTGAGACCCTTCCTCAAGAAGCTAAAATCTGAAGGAAAAAGTTATTTCTGTATCTTGTTATCACATCTCTTGGCTCTTGTCAAGAGTCTATGCTTTGCTATTTGACATATCTTAGTTTTAGCCACATCTAATGTATTTTTCTTGTAAAAGCATGAAGCCTTGCTTTCTAAAGGCTATTAGACTATCAACTGCATTTTCCAGTTTCCTGGAAGGAATTTTAAAAGTTTGGATCATTATTTCCTGGAACAGTCAATGAATCTAGAGGGAGATGTCAACATCTACTATCATGTCCATGAAATACTTACATAGCCTTAATTACTGTGTATCATGTCATAGTAAGTACATCTTATTCACTAATCCTCTCATTGCATGAGTTGATTTGCACCTTTAAGAGTTGTGGTGCATAAAGTACTTGGGGTGTTCCTTTTAACAATATCTCATTTGCAAGACAGGGGATCAAGGCCTCTGCCCCTCTCCTAAATCTTGGATTTCTTAAGAATTCAAACTACTATGCTCTCAGTTCACGTGGTTCTTTGTGCTGTGTTGTCTCCTGGGTTTCTGTTCACAGCTGTTCTGTAGATACTCAGTATCTTATCTTCTGTCTTTATGAGCTACCAAATGAGACTGTGGGCAGAGCACCCCATGGGCTTGCTGAGTTCTGGAAGCAGTCCCATGGGCACCAGTTATCTATTCTGCTTGTATTCAGTCTTTATCCTTCAAGGACAGTGCCAGCAGTTGGACATCTGCTTCTCTAAGCTCTATCTTTGCAAGAGGTTTTTTTTTTTTTTTTCCTTTTGTATCTCATTGTTAAAAATTTTATATTTTCAAGCTTTTGTATAGGTATTTTATGTAAGCATATTCATTCAATGCTCCCTGTCCTATCTTTTCTAACCCGCCCTCCTATTAATATGTGCTATCTTTTCTATTTTCTAGGAACCATTTATCTTTTAAAAAAGGAAATATGATATATCTCCTAGAGTTTATTTCTCACTTGTTATTTGATTGGAGTCTCATTTGTCATAGATAAGTTCAGTGTTCTGATTATCTTGGTCCCATATTAACTCTTTTAAAAATTTAGTCTGTTATTTGATAATTTCATATATATATATATATTTACATATATGTAGATATAAATATATAAAATATTCTGATTATTTTCACTACCACCCTTTCCTACCCACCCCCAAGTCCCTTTCTCACAGTCATGCTTTTTGATTTGTGTTATAATATAATTTATAAACTTTAAACAAGCCATTTGTGCCATTGGGGGGTTGGAACCATCCATTGGAGCCTGGTAGGCTCACCGTTAGTGATACAACTAACCACCTTTATACCAAGATTAATATTTAAGGAAAGACAGTTGTAAAAACCTCTACAAGATGTTCTTTTGTTAGTCTGTGGGCCTTGTGAGAATGTCTTCTTTAATAATATGAGTGAAATAAAGCCTGTAAAACTCAATACATACTCCTGCAAAATGAAGATGTCTTGCTGTGAGTACTATTCAAACATAATTTTTCAATAAAAATCTCATTTTAAGGATAGCAGAACTCCTAAATGCTAATCAAGATGGTCTCAGGGAAAAAACGTGAGAGACAGAACTGGAAAGTAGCTATAATTTGCTAATCAGAAACATAATCAGAGTTTATCCCATTTTGGAAAAGACTAAATATAAGCAGTGACTATGAAAGTGGAGAAATGAAAATCGCAGGCAAATGTTGTTGATGCCCATGTGATGATTGTCTGGTAGAGAGGTGCTAGGCTCCTTGCATAAAAACTTGAACTTTACCAGCAAAAACATCTAAATAATTGTCTGTAACAGTCTCATAAATCTTCAGAAGTACTGTTGAGTGTTATTGCATACTACTGCATTAAAATATCTATCATTTATTTAATTGCATGAATGATTTGCCTGTATGTATGTCTGGGTACCACATGGATGTCTAATGCCTGAGGAGGCCAGAGGAGAGCATTGGATCCTCTGGGACTGGAGTCACAGATAGTTAAGCCATCATGTGGGTTCTAGGAATTAAATCTAGGTCCTTTGCAAGAGCAGCAAGTGATCTTAACCACTGAGCATTCTCTCTAACTTCTATTATTGCATTTTTGAAGTATCTACATTTTGTAAACTGGGAAAATAAAGCAGTACACTGTTTATCATCAAGCAATTAAGCAATAGAGCTGGAATTTAAAACTATGTTCTAGGATTTTCAGGAGCACAGTCTCAGATCTGGAGAGATGGCTCAGCAGTTAAGGGCACTGACTGTTCTTCCAGAAGACACAAGTTTGAGTCTCAGCATCCGTATCATGGCTCAAAACCATTGCAACTACAGTTCCAGGGATCTGATGTCCCATTCAGCCCTCTCTGGGCATTGTTATATCTATTTCACAGACACAGTCAGGAAAGCACTCAGACACAGAAAACAAATAAATAATTAAGTAAATAAACAAATAAATGAAAACCACAGTTTCCCTAATATGTAGTCTGGTTTTTTTAAACCTAGATCTTTTGAGTACTCATATGACATGTAGAATCTAATTCCTTCCTTCCACTTTGCAAAACATTTCTTGTATACCTACTTCCATCATTTCCTGTTATTTTGAGATGATGCCCAAGTCCTCAGATCCACAATCTCTGCCCTGTGGGGACTCACTAGAACTTCCTCTGCTTAGCTGTAACTGTCCTCTTTCATCTGCATGCAACTGCTTTGCCTTTTTAATTTGGAAGATCATTGTACATGCTAAAAAGTTTTCATTGACTCTTGCTGTCCTATTTACTAGGGAATTTATCTGCATTCATTAGATCTTGGCTCAAACTTCGATTCTTCCAAATTCTCTAGTACCTTCCATGGTCAACTTGACACATCATGGGTTACCTAAGGCAGTAATAGTCAATTGGACTATTGCCCAGATCAGAGTGCCCTATGGTTATATAAGCCTGTGAGAGCTTGTCCTGGAAGGGCTTAGTCCATTATGGGCATCACCATCCCCAGACATATGGGTCTAAGATAGATAAGGAAGCTAGATGAACATGAACTAGTGAGAGAACCAGAGAACAAGCCAGCAAGCAATTTTCATTCATGCTTTCTGCCTCAGGCTCCTTCCTTGACTTCCCACAATAATGGGTTGTGACTTGGAAATATGAGTCAAATGAACTTCCCACACTACATTTGGTCATATTTACCACAGTGACAGAAATCAAACCAAGATTAACTGTGTTCTTTTCCATTACTCTATTCTCCTTCAGCATATATCATCCAAGTTTTAATTAACATTGTGTTGAGGTCTTTAAGATTACCTTTAGTCCTGATCATTCTATGAGAGAATCAGAGCTCCAGAAAAATGTTATGTATATGACTACAGCTTATTCCATAGAAAGGAAATGAATACAAATCAGCAAAAGGAAAGCATACACAGGGTGGAACTGAGGAGTAAAGAGGCAGCTTATAGTTACATGTCCCAGTGCAGCCTAGGGAACATACTTCGTTCCCTCCTTAGCAAAGTGTGTACCTTTGAGGTGTTACCAATGAAGGAATCTCACGTACTTGGCATCCAGCTAGAGGCCAGACACACAGACAGGCAGCATACCAACTCCTCACTCAGCAGTCCCTAGAGATGAAAGTAAACCACGATGGTTCAAAGTCTCAGGCATTAAAAGACAGATATTTTTTTCATAAATCATCTTTTGGATGTAAACTGGCCCATGGCGTCAGGTACATAAAGACATATTTATATCAGCTTATTGCTAAAAGGTCACCTAGGAGCCAGCCAATATAATCCTATGACCTAGGAATGTGGAATGTTTCGGGAGCCCAGGCACGTAGAGTTAATGCTTTCTTGCCAAAATTTCTATTTTGCCATTTCCTTGATTAATGTCTTTCTCCCCGAGTACAGAAGAGTGATGTTGGTCAGCAGCCCTTTTTATCATGATATGCCTATCCCTTGGTATAGTTGTCTTAGTTAGCGTTACTACTGTTACAATGAAACACCATAAACCAAAGCAAGTCAGGAAGAAGGAGTTTAGTTTATACTTCTACATCATAGTCAGGGCAGGAATTCAAACAGGGCAGGACACTGGAAGCAGGAGCTGATGCAGAGATCATGGAGGGAGGGGTGCTGCTTACTGCCTTGCTCAGACTACTTTCATAAAGAATTTAGGGTCACTAGCCTAGGGATGGCACCACCTGTAGTGGTATGTTACATATTTAATAAAATCTGGAATATCAAGAGATCAACCCACCGTCAAACTAGGCAGAGGTATCTCCAAGAGTTCCAGGGATTACAGAGCAGTGGTAATTCACACAGTGTGGGGATCCAGAGAATCTCTGTGAGTACAAGGCCAAGCAGCTGGGCTTCAATGGCACACACCTTTAATCCTCACACAGGGAAAGGGAGTGGTGACCTATGCCTTTAATCCTATAACTCTCTGGGATTTTAGATAGAGATCTTTCTGTGTTTCTGTGAGTTCAAGGCTGACTACCAAACAGAGTAGCTCAGACCTTTAATCCTAACCTGGTGGGATACACCTGGGCAAAAAAGGTGTTTAAGGCAGGCTTAGGAAAACAGCAGGCATTAGAAGCAACCGGGAGCCAAGCTGAGGAAGCTGGAAGACAGCTGAGTAAGATCTGACTGTGGCGTTTCTCTCTTTGATATTTCAGCCTTTCCCCGATATCTGGCTCTGAGTCTCTTTCATTACAACCAGAATTTGTGCAACAATCACCCACAGTGGGCTAGGACCTCCTCCATCCATGACTAATTAAGAAAAATGTCCAATAACCAATAAAAGTTTTTCTCTTTTTCAGATGACTTTAGCTTGTGGTAAGATGACAGAAAATTAGCTAGCCCAGTGACAGATAGAAGTTACTTTATACATACTTGTCAAACTGATAAATAAAAAAATGGAATGGACTCTTTGTTGTCTTATTTCCTCCACACTGATACTAAGTTCCTTTTAAAAACAATAACATTTTAATTTATTCTTTGAAAACTTCATATGTGTATACCATGTACCTAGAGCCTATTCAGCTCTCATTTCCCCCTTGAAGCCTTCTCAGGGTCCCTCAGCATCTTATCTTCTCCCTTCTGCCTTCGTGTCTGTTTTATGTATTTCTGCCAAGTTATTTTCAGGCACTTCATTTTATAATATTTTTCTTTTAAAACTTTTTAATGTTTTTAAACTTTTTAAAATTAACTATTTTATAATCCAGCTGCAGTCCTCCATCTCTCCCTCCCCTCTCTCCCTCCCTCTTCCTCCGCTCCACCTCCTCAGTCCACTCCTTCATAATTGCTCAGAAAGGGGCAGGCCTCCCATATTTCAGAATTTCAGCATGTATTTATTTATCCTGTTACTGGTTTTTATATCATGGTAAGAGATACCTAACATGAAATTTGCCACTTAAATTTGTCTCGTTAATTCATTGGTAACTTCATTTCATTTTTAAAATTAGCATTTAAGTGATAGTTATAATTATGTATTTTTATACATACTTGGGTTTGGTTAATCTCACTTTTCTCCTACCTGCCTGACTATAGTCCCCACTACACATTACCTCTCCCGGCAATCTTTCTCTTATTTTTATATCACCCACCACATCCATCTCTACTACTCTTACACCCATACTCATAAAACCTCTTTCTTCCTGACTTGCTGGGTCCATAAAGAAAAAATGAGATTACAAAGTTTGCCAGAAAATGGGTGGAACTGGAAATATATTAACTATTAGGAGTCGCAGCCTCAGAAAGGGAGCTATTAAATGTTCTTTCTCATCTATGAATCCTAACTTCTAATTTTTATGTACATGTATTTATGTGGGAGTGAGTGAGGGTAGAGTTCTGCATGCATCTATTTTATTTTTTCTTTCTCCTCTCCCAGCTTTTCCCAGATCTTCCCCACCCCCACCCACCCAACTTCATGTCCCTCCTCAAGCAAACAGGTAAACATAACAGAATTTTAAAAATGAAAAAATGAAGAAAAAGAAACCACAAGAAATACACACATACACAGACAAAACTCATAAAAAACCATAAAATTAGGAGCCATAATACACATACAATAGAGTATTAAGACAAAAAAATTGCCCAAACAAAGCAATATAGGACTAAAAAGTCTACAAAAACACCATTTAGTTTATTCTGTGTTGGCCTCTATTCTGGGCATTGGGATTTTCCTTATGTATGCTGGGCTAATTACTCAGTGAGGTTTCATTAGAGAAAACTGTTTCCTTGAAAGCAGATGTCAATTGCAGATAGCATCTTAGGGATTAAAAACTCATGTCCACTTCTCAATGCTGGTACCCTGTCTAGTTTAGGTCTGTGCTGCTACAGTCCCTACAAATTCATATATGCATTATTCCTGTTGTATAGAGGAGGAGACACTGTTTCTTGTACTCACCTATTCCCTCTGGTACTTACAGTCTTTCTACTCCTTCGTCCTCATAGCTTTCTGAGCTCCAAGGGGAGGAGTTGAATGAAGACATCCCTTTCAGGACTGAGTGTTCTAAATTCAGTCTCTCTACATTATCTAGTTGTGGGTTTTTGGGTTAGTTCCCATCTACTGCAAGGGGATATATATATATGTGTGTGTGTGTGTGTGTGTGTGTGTGTGTGTGTGTGTGTGGTGATATATTGTGTAGTCTCTAAAAAAGTTTGCCTGAAGACAGAGGACAGATTCAGCCACAGAGTTAGCCATAGAGGTCAGGGAATGGTGGCACACGTCTTTAATCCTAGTACTTGGGAGGGAGACAGAGATCTGTCCGGATCTCAGTGAGTTCAAGGCCACATTGGGCTACATGAGATTAATAGAGTCCAAGAAAGAGAGCCAGGCAGTGGTGGCATACCCCTACAATCTTGGCACTTAAGATCCGTGCCTCTACTCCCAATACTTGTGAAACACAGGCCTTTAATCACACACTAGAAAGTCAGAACCAGGAAATGACATAGCTGGGCAGAGAAAGACATATAAGGTAAGGGGAGACAGTTTACCCCTTTTTTTCCTCTGAGGACTCAGAGGCATTCAGTCTGCAGATTTCTAGAGAACCCTTTTTGGCCTGAGGAATTGGCTAGGTGAGAAGTGTCTGTGGCTGGTTACTCTCTCTCTCTCTGAACTTTTAGCATTTCTCCCAATATGTAGCTCTGAGTTTTTAATTATAAGACCAAGAAGAATTTGTGCAATATCTCTGAGCAAGATAGGGATCTATGGGTACAACATAATGTGGTTAGGAGTCTTTTTATTCCTATGTTGTTTTAGTAGAGCAATAGTGTTTGATTTTCCCCTGGGCCTATGGCCTGTCCAGTGTCAGGTTTATGTCTGCAGTGAACTTTGTGTCCTGGATAACATGCGGTAGGTTCCTCAAGCACTTGTTATGTCCCTCTATCAATGGTACACCTCCGCCTTCAAGTGTGACTCTCCATTTCCTTTTATTATCACATTTGTCTATTTTTGGTACTTTCACGTAGTGTCTCATGTGGTCTATCAGGCTGTTCTCTGATTTACTATATACCACAGGATCATCCTGTTTCTACTTCCTATGTGCTAGCTTTCCGGTGTGTGCCAGCACTTCTGACTTCTGTTTTAAGTAACTTAAAAATGAAAAATGGTTTTTCTGTTGTTGTTAGTTTTCACAATTACTTGAAATATATGTACTTGATGTAATCATGTTCCCTGATAATCTAGCTGCATTATCTAAAGGTATTTCTGGAGTTTATAGTGTTTCTAAAATCTGCAATTATAGTATTAGGAGGCAGAGGTGAAAACTATCTCAATTTCTAGGCCAGCCTGGGATATGTAGTGAGTTCTTGCCTCAAAGCAAAAGCAACAAGTTATTTCTGAAATAGTGAAGTATTGACCCAGCCAACACCTACCACAAGGATTTGAATAATCAAATTATGCCCAACTTTGTGTCCACGGTATATTAGAAATATAGAAAATGTCCTGGTAATATTCCTAAATATCCTCTGGCAGATCTTTAGCTCCTTAATTTTAAGGTCCTCATGTTATCGACCTACTTGCTTTGCCATCAATCTCTCCTTGGCTAAGAGTCAAAAAAGCATCAGTAAGGATATTGACTACATTGTAAATAAAATTCCCCTTGTTTGAATTACAACCTAGAGTATAACATAGATGTGAGTCCACAGTGATATAAAAGTGATCATGTGAGTGGGAGAGAAGAGATAGTTTTTCTGTTTAGATGTGGTATTTTGCCCAAAAGAACTAAGATGGTGATTTCCTTAAAAACAAAAACAAAAACAAACAAACAAAAACAGTTTGGAAAGGGTTGAGGAGCAGAGCAATTGACTATGAGTGTGGTGGATGCTACCCAGCAGAAACTATTTGAAAATTTTAATCAAAGATTATTTTTTTTACATAGTAAGAAGTTTTAGTTTAGTCTCTGACTAATCAGAGAAATGTGATCATCAATTTTACTAATTTATGTTTGATTAAGTTATGACCCTGGCTGATTGGAACAATTCAGGTTTGCAAGAGCATCTGACATAGGTTAGTTTTCCTATGACCACAGAAGCCATTACATCATACTCTAATTTAAAAAATAATAATAGTTGGAAGTGTGTGGAGTCTTATATAACTCCATCCTCTGTGCTCACGAGTTTCTTAAGATTCCTTAGAAAGTCAGATGTAGTGAGTCACAGTATATCTTGTTTTGAAGTAACGGGAAAAAAATCATTAAATTAGCTAAATAAGTTGTCATAGAATAGAGACAGGGATTTTTGAGAGCAGGAGTCCAGACTCTGTGTCTGTAAGATACAAACTTAGTTTGATTAAGTTTTGTTTTTCTGAGGATATGATTCTTTTCTGTAATTACCATTCTGTTTCCCCTGACAGGCTATCAACCATTGGCTGCCTTAAGCTCCCTATGAATTGAGTTATTCCCAGTAATGCTCTACATTATGAAGACATTATTCGAGTGGCTGTCCACTGTGATCTGGTTATTTGGAGCTTTACATAAAGCAGGTGGTTCCTCCTTCTCATCCACCTTCTTATCACTCAGTGTTCACCATCTTGTTGCCTGCAGCTCAGCTCAGTTAGTCTGGTACTGATGGGGCTCTTTCCCATCACTTGCCCCTGTTTATTTGGTTCCCCATTTACTTTCCAGTCTTTCTTTAAATCCTCCACATTGTCTTGCTTTCTGTTGTACCAAGGCTTCTGTTTTGTGACTATGCATGCATTCCTACCTGAAGGCTTTGCACTAGTTCAGTTTGTTGGCTTTGTGAGACCATGCAGGCAACTCAGAGTGTGTGGTTCTTCCACACCTCACAGTCCTGATGCTCAGACCTACAAAGCAAGCAGAGCATCTCTGACCTGTGACTCCTGCTCCCATTGGTGCTCAGTGGTGATGTTCCTTGTGACCCTAATGCCTAGAGTTTGACCCATTCTTGCTGTTTAGACCTCACTCTTGACTGAGATGAGGCTTTAGAGTTGATCTTTGTGCTTTAACTTGGAATCTCAAGGGCATGACCCATTCTTGCTGTTCAGACCTCACTCTTGACTGAGATGAGGCTTTAGAGTTGATCTTTGTGCTTTAACTTGGAATCTCAAGGGCACAAGCTTTTGACTGCACTGCAGAGAAGCACCTGTGTCCTCAGTTGTTAACCTTTGGATTTTGTTGGTTTCACCTTCTTTTTCTGTAAAATATAAAGGCACTTGCAAAGCTTCCCTAGAAAGCACAATTCCTTGTCATGGACGCTCAGTGTATACCCTCTGACATCTCGCCAATGCAGGGGCTTATTTACATTACCTGTCATCTTCTCAAGCCATGTAGACCTGCTGGCAGGCCCCCTGTTGCTCCCACAGTCCCAGCTCAGGCTCACAATCTGACTTGCTCTTCTAGTCACTGTCTTAGTGATATACATGAACAACAACTTTTTGTGTTGTTCCACTGTTGCATTTCTTTAAAACTCTAAAAGATGTCATTTAAATGGTGATTTCTAGTGTAAACATGTCACTAAAAATGTCACATTTTCCTCCTTGCATTTTGTGGCTTCTCCCCTCCCCCTCCTCTCTGTGTTCTGGTGAATGCATGTGGGTGGAGGACAGAGGTCAACCACTGTAATTTCTCAAGTGCTATCTAACTTGTTTTCAGAGACTAGTGTGGTGCTAGCAAATTAAGCTGAGCTAGCTGGCTGGCAAGCCCCAGGACTCTTCTTGCCTCTGTCTCCCTAGTGCTGAGATTACAAGAATACATCACTAAGTCTAGCTTTCTTTTGTCCTAAGCATTTTATTTTAGGCTGCTCATGGTGGAGCATTCCTTTAATTACAGTACTTGAGAGGCAGAGGCAGGCACAACTCTTTGAGAGTTCAAAGCCAGTCTGGTCTATGAGACAAGTCTAGGTTCTAGGATAGCTAGGGCTACATAAAGAAACCCTGTTTTAAACCTCCTCTCCCCAAAATATTTTATCTCATGTGTGTATGCCAGTGCTCCCAAAGGCCAGAAGAGAGTGTTAGATTTCCTGGAACTGGAGTTATAGATTGTTGTGAGCTGCCTGATGTGAGTTCGATGAATGAAACTTGGATCCTCTTCTAAAGAAGTCCTTAACCATTGATCCTTCTCTTCAGTCCATGGCTTTTTGATGCAGGTCCTGTGGTTCATGCTTGTACAAAGTGAGCTATATTCCCAGCCCATTTGTTTCTACAAAGCCCTGAAGAGCAGGCAGATCCAAGAGAGGGATCTGCTTTGGTTTTGGTTAAGGAGTGTTGTGTGGGGGTAAAGGAAAGAAAGAAGGAAATGATAGAAAACAGATTGAGGGCTGACTAGAGGGTAAAAATTCCAGAGCCCAACTGATCCAATTCACAGCCTGACTCTGCCACCTATTGGCTGTGTGGCTTTGGTCAGTTCCTTACCTTCTCTGTTGTAGTATCCTCATCTCTAAAGTGGAAGAAAGATAGATCCTAACTCGGGAAATGGATCAGAGCTATTTATGGTTAAGGCTGTAGCTCCCTTCCACTTTACAGGGATGATTCTCCTCCTGATTCTCTTAGCACTTACTCTTATAGGTTCTCTCCTCACTGGCCAGCATGTCCTGTTACAGCCTCAGTCCCTTCAGATCATTCAGGAATTTTAGTTTATTCCTAGAAATAAGCATTTCTCCCCTCAAAGTAGTCATGCTAAGAAGAGCTGTAGATATGCTGAGAAATCAAGATATTAGAAAACTTACAAGAGGGTCTTGAATTGTGCAACAAGATATTCTTTCAAGTATCTTCAGCAACAATAAACCTTTGCTCCTGAATATGGAATATTTGGAATTGGAGCAAGCTAGGCCTGGCAGCATAGGCCTGTCACATGGTTATCTAGTAGGCTGAGGCAAGGGAATCTCAAGATTGAAGCCTGCTTGGGCTATAGAGTGAGCTCAAATCTAGCCTGAATAGGGAGACCCTGTCTCAAAATAAAAATTAAAGACTGTTGGGTTTATCTCAGTGGTAGAGTATCGTACTAGTCTGTGGGAGGCTCTAGTTTCAACGCCTAGTGTGGAAAAATAAAATAAATTCATGTTACAGAAAATTATGTTGATAATATCTTCTGTTTATTCATATGATTTTATGTATATATAACTGTGTAATATTAATTAAAACATGCATATGTAGTTATCTACATAAAGATTTTGTTGGAGTGTTTATATGGAGAGAGTTTATCAAGAGCCACTGCTGGGGGCTGGAGAGATGTCTCAGTGATTCAGAGTGCATACATATAAGACCAGAGTCTGAGTCCTTGTTTCTAGCTTGGCAGTTCACAAACTCCTGCTCCAGGGTGATCACACACTCCTGGCCCCACATACCTATGACCAGAGGAAGCTTTTCTATATAGCCATATGCATGTAACAGTTACTGTGTAATTTTATGGTTACCTCTAAAGGTCTGCATCACTACTTAACTGGAGATGTCATCACTGATGATCATTGCATCTTAAAAACTGTATTGTATTGATCTCAATAAACAGTTTATAACTTTTGTTCATATCAAATAGTGATAGGCAATTATGTCTGCAATAACTTGTTACCTAAGTATAGTCTGAAAGTTCAAAACAGCATCAGTCCCCCCTGTATATCTCTGTCCATATCTGGATCACATGTGCATTGAGTAGCTGTGGCTCCTTGCTTACATTCACTCACTGGAGCCCTTTCTGTATGACTGTTGCTGCCTAGTTGCGGGGGTCTCAAAGCAAGAATTATTTTTGCCTGACTCCCAGAAAGGAACTTAAAACAGAAACAGTGTTGTTAGCCTGTCTGTACTGTAGGGAAGCTTCTAAAAATGAGCGGTTTTGGAGACAATTATTGTGATTCTTCCGGGTCATAAATATCTTGGGTCATACCTGAGTTGGATAGGGCTTTGTTGTTGGAAGGTTGGTCCTCTGGGGCAATGTTGAGAGATAGTAGGACCATTAAAAGTTGCAGCCTAGCACAAAGTGATTAGGACATAGATGGCATTGGCTTAAGTAGAGACTAATGTTGACCTTGAGGAGTGAGTTAGTTCTCATGAGAGTGGAGTATTATGAATGATGACCTTCCATCTGAATAACACATCTTCTACCTTCCTACCAGTATGTGATACAGCCAGTGGGCCCTCACTGGGAGACTGGACAGGCTGTTCTTAACCTCTATCCATAACAATTTGTGACCTAAATAAACTTCTTTATGAAGCAACCAACATCAACTATCACAACAATTGAACATTAGTTAATCCAGGTAGTTTAATTGTTGAAAATTTTGAAAAGACAATAAATTATGCCTCTTCTTCATATATAAACTGAGACTACTAGAGCCTAGATGCTCAAGACCTTGTTTTTCAGAGGAGAATCTGTGCCAAGGCAAGAACACTGGCAAGATGTACACAAAGAAAGCATGAACCAAAACTGAGCCCAGATTTCGAGCATGAAACCTACCTTTCCAATTTTTATTTTTAGTTCTTTTGATCTAAGAAAAAATGACATCATCTAATAACACACTTAGTGAAAAGATCAACCATTATACTGTCAGGTTAATGTTAGGGAGGCTGGATGTGTCTTGGAAACTCATCATGCAATTCATTTTCTTGTAATGAGAACTCTTCCAATGAGCTGGCATTCTGACCATAGGCCATCACAATCCCCTCAAACCCTAGCTCAGAAAATGAAGACAACGGCTGTCCTGAGTTACTGATGGACATGAGGCAGCTCTCTTATCATGTCTGTAGCAAAAAATGAAAACAGAAAAAAAAAACTGGATCTTTTCAACCTAAAGATTCTCTCTGTAGAATTAATTAAAGACATTTTTAGAAGACATTTGGATTACAGGAACGTGCCGATGATATCATATTATGACATTTGTTCCTTACCAAGAAGCTTTGTAATTGGTTCACCTATTCAAAACTGTTATTTTATCAGACAATAAAGGTTCTAGGAGCCCTAGTCAGACTTATTTAATTTACTTAATTGACATAAAAGAAAGTGAAACAATTCACTTTTGGCTTGTAAACACATCACTTACTTATTTGTTTGGAGACACTAGTTAATGTGGAATTTATCCAATGTTGATGAAAGTCTATGGGAACATGAGCCAGTTACTATTTTCATATGTTAGATTAAAAAATATTTAAAATTTCATTAACACTGTCCAGAAACTGTTCAAACGCTATGAGCCATGGAGTGCCTATTATTAAGGCTCTTATTACTTTGAAGCTGAGAGAGAAAGAACTTTGAGAGAGATAATTGGCTGTCCAATATTTTTGTAGCAGAACAACTGTTTGTGGCAAGCAGATGCTGGAACCCAGAGTTTCAGTTTTGTGTCCAATACTTTCCCACCAGGTGGGGCTGTTTTATTTATCCTATGCAATGGGTCTGTGACACAGGTGTCAACAGTGTAGTCACTGCCTTGCAAAACACCATGCCCTCAAGGACATTGTATCTTCCCATGGAAGATAACATGCATTTACAAATTTATTTGTATTTTGAAGAGAGCTTACTATTTTTCCCTTTTTGAACATGTTTTAACACTGTAGAGTATAATATTACTACATTATAGGTAATTTTTTTTTTAAAAAAAAAATGAATACATGGAGACATTTTTCAAAGATGGTAGCTGTGTGACTTAGGAGGAAGAGCAAGTACAGTAAGATCACCAATCTGATGTGTCTACTAAGAAGAAAAAGAGGGTCAGGCTCCAGTAGCTGAACTATGTTGGAACTGGAGAATGATGTGACACTGAGTTGCTGTGCCAATGAAACACATATTCTCTTTCTTTAACACATCACTTAAAGCATGATAGTACAAATTAGACTTTGATGGCTAAAACAAGACACCCAAGAAAGCCACCTGAGGATGGAATAATTCAGTTTATGGTTGCAGAAGTTTTAATCCACCATGATGGAGAATGCATGGCAGATAACCAGTTTTGTGGCACATTCACGGGGAGCCACAGGGTGGAGAGAGAACACCTCCTTGCCCTCTTTCATGTCATGCCCAGCCTAAGGGATGGTGCTACCTGCACTAAGGGATGGTCTTTCACTTTTAGTTAATCCTCTCTTGAAATCCTCTCTGATACACCCAGAGCTGACCTCTTCTAATCTTCTAGGAGCTTCTCAATGTAATCAAGAGATGGTCAAGATTAATTATCACAACTACCTATATTCAGAATGTATTCTTTGGCTGGAAAAAGAAGGTTGAGAAGGCATGAAGTCATCGGAAAAGACTAAAGAAACTTTGGGCAGAGAAGAGATCCTTGAGTGAGTGATATGTCCTGTAGTGACTGGTGGCTACAGTGTAGACAAGCTTTCAGAATCTTAATTTGGAGTCCATAGACAGAGGTTCATAGTTCCCTTTACCATGAAGCTAGTCTTTCTGGCTTTTAAATACTCTATTGCTACATTCAAAAGACAGAAGAGCTCATCTCTCTGCCAGGGCATCTTGTTTTTCAGTGACTGGAAGGGTTCCCTCCAAGCCTGAGTGATTACAGGGAGGAGATATTTAAAGGGCAGTGTTCACAATTTAGATTTGCGGGTGTACCAGATGACCTTTAAGGCACTTTCCAGCACCTGGGGTTTTATGATTCTCTTTCTATTATGCATCTATGCTGGATATGTGTGACATTGTTTGAGGCAAACACTGAGACTGAACAGAAGCACAGTTTGGAATGTTGATGGTGCTTACATCTATTTTGTGTTTCAATTTCTGGAAGCAGTCTTTGTCTGGGAGGCAGTTTGGTTGGTGACCTTCTGTAACATTTGGAGCCTGGCCACACTGTCTTTGTTTACTGTAAAGAGCATGGAAAAACCGACTTCCTGACAGTGCTCTGTGAAGTCTAAGGTCAAACCACTCACAGGTGAACAAACATAGTCCATCTACCTTCAATTTGGCATTTGGCCTCTATAAAATGGAACTAGGTAGCAATGTTGGGGACCTGAAAGAGGGGAAGTCTGTCCTCTGCCAGCAGTCAGCAATTAGTCATTTTGTCAGTCAGCTTTGTGAAGCTCTAATTTTAATTCAGCAACCATGTTGGGAGGCTGGAAGATAAAGCCTGGATGTTTCAGTCCTCTAGCCATCTAGTAGATAAACAGCTTTCTTGATCTACATTTGTATTTTTCAGGATTGTAACAACACAGCACAGTGTTCTACTGAACATTCCTATCACCCAGGCTCTGTCTTTTACAGTGAGACTTCACAGGGACTGAGACCATTAGTCTCCTTTTAAGAGCTTATATCCTTTTGTTTTGTATCAACTGCTAGTTTTGGTTACCAATAAATGAAAGTACTCCTCATTGTCAAAGAGAAAGAAACATTTATTTTTCTAGCTTAGAAGAGCTTTTAGGGCGTAAATGGCCCCTCTGCATTTCTCCCCTTTTTCTAAGTAAAATACACTGACCTCAAGTGAGCAGTGTGTGTGACTGAATTAAATAGTTTCCTTAATCATACCTTGAACTGGTTACTGAATCATCTCTTTTATCCAGATCAGGTGTTCTTGTTTATATATTTAGATTATTAGAACTTACCTGAACTTGTGGAAACAAAAATAGATGTGCATAAATTTAGCTTTCTCTGTATTTTTAAACAGTATTTTGCTCTGCAATGCATTCTGATTCTCTAGTGTCCTAGTTATTGGACTTTGCTCTTGAAGTCTGTTTAGAGGTGATCTCCTATGCTTTTGCTAAAATATATCTAGGTATGAAAAGCTCAGTTCTTTACTGCTGATGAGAAAGATTATTAACACTTTCCCCCCAGCAATATTATGAGGCAGTAGCATGCCTTTTCACTTCCAGAGCCAGAGACAGTACGCCATATTAACCTTCATTAACTGTCGAAGAAACAAGGTACCTTCATTAACTGAGTATTCCAGTTAGTTAAAATTGTGTGAGGAGGCTGGTAAACTCCTGTGGTTTTTCCCTTCACTCTCTACATGTGTATGAATGTTGAAGCTGTTAGCACACCTATCAGCCTGGGATACTGAGGTAGGGGAACTGTGAGCTTGAGTCTAGCCTGGATTATATAGTGAGAACTAAGTTAGCCAGGGCAACACTGTGACTTCTCTCAAGATATAAAAGAATAATTGTACTGAGCTGGAAGTCAAGTTATTGACTTTAGTAATGGCAGCTCTTTCTTCATAAAGCCTTCAGACTCCATCTCATCCCCTTCCCTGGTCCCAGCAGAGTTCAGGGCCATGTCCTTGCCTCACAGACAAAGACAACCTTCAGGAATTGAAACACAAAGGACCATCAACCTTCCAAACTATGCTTTTTTTATGTTCTCAGTGCTGGCTTTGTGCAGTGTCACCCACATCTAGCAAAGAAGTATCTGGAAAAGGATCTACGATGTTCTCCATGTCTCTGATTCTCACCCTTTCCATCAGACTTGGCCTTGACTCCCAGATTTATTACCTTACAGGTGGGCTGTTATTCTTTCAGGTTAAAGGAAAAGCTCTAGAATGTGACTCTCCTTGGTCTAGTACCACTTCTGTAAACTAGTTTGTTAAAAATCAAGACCATCATTCCAGTCACCTTTGGGTGTATTTATGCTTTGCACCTGCTTCTGTTTTAATTTTATTAAAATCACTTATTTTAAAAGTACTTTGCTTGGAGGATCACTAAGGTTAAGTAAGGCAATGGATTTACAGGGGTTTCTGCACACTCTGGGGCTTAACAAGTTCACGGTCACTTATGAGTGTTTCTCTTGATATTTAGCCACTCAGCCCAGCTTCTGGCCTAGTATTTTAGATTTCACTGCAGATTGGGACCCTGACTCAACTTCTCAGGTGTTTATGCAGAAGCCATTTCCTTTTTTCAGCTTTACCATAGCGCTTCTTCTCTGATCCACAGCTATCAGGCAAATTTAGACCCATTTATTATTTTTATGAGGAGTAAAAATCAAAAATAATTGCCGCTGAAGGCAATACAACTTTGGTGCTAACAGAAAATGTGGTGCAGGCCAGCCTGGGTATTTCCTGAGGGTGGGGAAAGTGCTTCAATGCCATTGTCATTGTCCGACAGTGATTAACAGCAAGAGAATTTTTTGTTGATGTTACTCAATGAAGGATGTACACAAAGTAGATCAACTTGTTTAAATAGTTATGCAAGCAGATAATAGCATTTATTGGTGGTATATAAATATGAAGAAATCAAGGGTCATCCTTGATGCTGGGCAAATAGGTGTCCTAAGCATGTGGGCAGTGATTTTCTATGATGCAAATATAGCAATTGAGTGGGAGTTGTTTGTGAGTAGACTGAGATAAGAAATAGTGCAGTGTGACTCATGGAATGGAGAGGAATCTGAAAGTCAAGGGCCACTTGTAAAGAAGGAATTCTATCAAAATTGATAGGGGACAGAGGGTGGTAGAGAGGAAAGTGTGGCTGCTGAGTCTTCCTGGATTGACTCTGCAGTAATCAGATTGGTAGAAGATTGTCCTTGTAGGGAAGGAAGACATGTGCAGTTGCTACACGTTGAGAATGTGCTTGTCTTGCCCTACGTAATTCCCAGGTCTGGAATAGCTCTTTACACAGGAATACAGAGGAAGAATGATGTGTGTATCACCAAGGAACTGATGGCCTCTTATCTGGGTAATTATAGTCAAATGACAGAGGAGGTAGACAGTCATCTCACTTATTCACAGTTCTCCCATTTTGATCAGACAGTACAATCATAATTTTTTCTAAAATAGCATACTTCTCACATTTTGAGAGTGTCCAAATAGGCAACCTGCTTAACTTTGGAATGAGTGACAGAATCTGCAGACACTGAGGTCACCTTTCTCCTGTGTGTCCTGTCTGGTGAAACACCTCTCTAGGCACTCATCACCTCTGCAGAGGGGTGTTCTGGGAAGAAGTTGTTGCTTGTCATTTTGCTGTAAAGTAAAAATATCTAAGTGATTCAAGGGCTTTGTCCAGTGCTAGAAAAACATCACCTCATTTGCCAGCATGAGATGCCAGTGCAGGATGCCAACGTCCAAACCAGAGACCTGTCAATTTAAAGAAACAGAAATGCCTTTCTTGTTCTGAATGATGACTTTTGAGGAAAACTTACTGTTGTATATGTGCCTTTAAATAAGAAATTGCAATTGTTTTATTTTATTTTATTTTTTAACAACAAACACTGTCTCCTTTCTTCTTTCTACAAAGGGACAAGGTTTTCCCACTTGGTTGAATATTGCATGTGCTGCTTGCCATAGAAAGGGTGCAGTCTTGGCAAGCCTCTTATTAGTCTAAAAATAAATTATTCACAATGCAGGTTCAGATACAGATTGCAAGGAGAGATAATAGAATTGGTTTTCCAAGCCTGATCATACTCAGAAGACATGGTATGTGCTTTTCAGGAATCTACTTCAACAGAATCAGCTTTGACGAGCACACACAAGAAATAATATTGCTGCCATCCAGCTTGTGTCTGCGGTACAGCATCCTCTGCTTGTCTTCAAGTACCCACGGTCCCTCTCCATCAGTGTGCATATGGAAAAGTCCACGTTGCTCAAGCATTTCTTCTGAGATGCCGTCCTCCCGTTGTTCTTTTAAGGAAATTTCTTCCTGGCAGCGTGAGAGGGGCACTGCCTCTTACCCCCCTTCTGCCTCGGCGGAACAGTTGACCACAGCAGCAGCCGACTCTGGCTCGTCATGTGCTTCCTCATGTGATGTAGGTCTGCGGCACTGTGGAGCAACCGCATTTGAGACTCCGGCACTCGTGGACAGACAGGCGTTCAGGGACTGGGGAGCTTTTGGAGGGGGTGGGGAGGCCAATAAACCAAGAAAACGAAAACGTCAGAAATAAAAGTCGCATCAAGTATGCTGATCTCTGTATTCTTATTTTTGTTTTGAAATTTGATTTTAGCTATTGCTTTTTCTGGTTGTGTCTGTATTTTTTTTTTCACCCCCGCAGGCGCTGAGCTGCGCTGTTTTCTTTCTTTCTTTTTTTCTTTCCTTTTTTTTTTTTTTTTTTTTTTTTTTTTTTTTTTTTTTTTTTTTTTTTTTTTTTTTTTTTTTATTTTTGAAATTCTGAAGCCAGACCGTCTTCTTCAGAGCTCCAGGGCTGCACCACTGTGGGCATACCAAGCTTCGCCTGTCTTACCTGCATGGTTCCGGCTTACTCCAGCCTGAGATGGCCCACCGTATACCCAGAACCCGGGTCTGCACCCTGCAGAAGGATCTGCTGCGAGCCCTGGTCAGGGTCTCCTCACAGCTGGATGGGGGTCTTGGAAGTCAGGGTGAAGTTGCAGAAGACGGGGATGGGCTGCTAGGGGCATGCAAAGGACTGGGAAGGGGAATTTAGGAATACTATACATCAATGCCCACCGATGCTATGCATACAGGGCGAGGGCAGCCGCAGCCCCTGCCTCATGCACCCAGCTCTGGCTGCTTCCCGGGATTAGTCTGAAGGGACAACCCAGGCCTGGATGTGGTGGCTTTTTCCTAGAAAGTGGAACTGAAGATGGATGAAGCAGGTACCTGCTGTGTCTGCCTGGATGGGCAGAGCTGGAGAGAGGCAGAAGGAAAAGAAGAGGAGATGGGAGATGCTGAAATTGTCAGGAGATTGCTGCCGGCTCTGCAGTCATAGTCTAAGGGAGGATGGCATAATGCATATGCCAGCACATGCATGAAGGAACTATAAATCGCAGCATGGATGTCCCTGGTACTGTCATGGAAGAAACTAAAGGGCTGGGTGACTATACAGTGTCCCCAGAGAAAATAGCAGCCTTGCAGCATGGATTTAAGTGCATGTGCATGCGTGTAGAAACATGGAAGGGAGTGTGTAACGAGAGAGAGAGAGAGAGAGAGAGAGAGAGAGAGAGAGAGAGAGAGAGAGGCTTTGCTGGCTGGGTTGGGCTTGATTATACCCAGTATTTTCAGCTCCTGCTCAACACCCATTTCCTGGCTAGCCAGAAAGCTTGGCCAGAGCAGCTGTGTGTAGACTTTTCTTTTTAATAGCAGAGCAAGCCCCTTCAGTTTTAACTCCTTGAAGTTTTGAGTGCTCAGCATTGGGCAAAGACTCACTGTACGGTTTTGTTTTCTTCTTCTCCTACAGAGCCCTGTAAACACAGCTGTATTCAGTATGGCGGAAAAATTCTGTCCCTTAAATAGAAATGTGATCGATTTAATCAAAATAAATGTATCCCAGATGACTTTGAGGCCAGCTGGATACCACAGGCTTCAGGGGCTAAGCGTTCAGTGGAGGTGAATACAGTGTTAGATTTACATGCTTTCAATGATAGGGTTAGTGATGTTTAATAAAGGAAATTCTTTCAGGAAGAGAGAGTCCTCCTAGGTCACAGCTAGATGGTAAAGTACAGGTGCTGCTGCTGATCATGGAACTGGGATTTGTAGCTGTTGAGTTTCCAGAGGGGTGTGACCTGAGAGAGAGCATGGCTAATGTCAGTGTGGAGACAACTCACAGCCTGCTTGCTGCTGTAGAAGGCAGATGGCCTCTCCATAGCCTCTGTCAGGGCTGGGCGGGTACAAGGAGCTTGTAGATTGATAAGAGTGAGCTGGGTGGACTGAGCTCTGAGCTGGGAGCAAGCAACTTTCCCAGTTGTCATGGGGCTCCTCTGGGACGAATGTCTGGCCTGTCCACCCACTGTTTGTTAGGAATTCTACAAAGCGGCTCTGTGTGCTGGATTATGTTTGGCCAGCTGCTGGTGCATTCCGGAGGGAGGGGTGGAGGCAGGATCTTATTACTGTACTTCTAAACTGTAGATCTGTGGAGAGAGAGAGAGAGAGAGAGAGAGAGAGAGAGAGAGAGAGAGAGAGAGAGAGAGAAAGGGTATGGAGGGGAGAGGAAAGAAACCAATCTTCCTTCTCCTTTCTCCAGGTTGTACTAGAGGGAATTCAGAAAGAGTGAGTGAAAGAGAGAAGAGAGGCTAAGGGTTGGAAGCATGCTGAAAGAGCCCATAAGACAAAGCAGAACTTCAAAGCTACAGAGACGAGCAGAATGTCAGCAGCTTGTAATTAGCGGTTCATGGTTGCGTCAGAGACTGTATCTCTCCAAGAATAACTGTGTGATGTGTGCCACAGAGTGCAGAAGACAGTCATAACTAAGTTATCAAGCATAGTTCACACAAGGGCAGATGCATGAAGGCATTTTCAGATTGAAAATCAAGTATGAATGGGGTGTGTATCTCCCTGGCTGGATTCTGTCTAACTTCTGGCAGAACCACCAGTGTCAGAGGGCATGTGTTTATTACATGAAACAGTGAACCTGGAAGCATGCAGATTGGGTATGCAATCTCTGTCACTGTAAGATACTGTCCCAAACAGCCCCACACTGCACTGCTAGGCTCCTGTTTTCATATATACCCATCACTTTTGTTTGTACATGTCAATGGAGGAGAGTCAAAAGTACACTCAAGTACCTATACCCCATCCGATTCTAAAATGTCTACCAAAGAATTAAAAATTGACTGTGCGTTCTAAGTTCGTTGCTGTTCCTAATTTATATCTTGAAGAAGCTTTTGTTGTCTTGAAGCCAAACAACATCTTGCTAGCGATCCTGTGGGGAGGTGTTAGACCACTGTCATTGAGAGCTGAAGGACACCTTCACTCTGGTGTCTGGAGGTGCTGGCTCTCTCTCCAGCCTCCATGGAGAGCTGGTGGGAGGAGCTGATTGGCCAGCAGGCTCAGGGTGTTTACTCGTATTTGTTTTCAGAGCTCTTCCGCGGCATGCATTTAGTATTTGTATTTGTGTTCACGCTGCACAATTACTCCTGACCAGCTTTGTTTCTCTGCCCAAAGTGAAGTCAATTTTAGTTCAGCCTCTGCAGTTGGGTCTCTGGGCAATGTGCACATATGTATTATGTTACCCATGTATGCACTTTCTCCTTTAAAATGTGGATTAGCGAAAATTGTAGGCAAGGCGAGTCCTGTATATTAAATCAATAGCTTTTTGAATCACATATAATATAATTTAAATATACTCACTTTAAGGTTGCCAAAGTCTATGTTGTCTGAGCCGAGTTAATTTACATCTTTGATTTAGTCAAGGAGTGGAACCTGCCAGATCAGAATGCCGTATTCTGTGCACCCAACAGGGTGGAAGCCATTATTTTGTTTGTGTTAGTGCAAACAGCTGGTCATTAATGCAGTCCCCATTTCTAGAGTGAAATGCTGGTGGACATGAATGGCTGTCTGATTAATGCTGCCCCTCCGAGGGTCCTTCACCCAGCCATGCTCGTGCAGAATAATGTAGCATGATGTGATTGCACTCTAACAGGATAGTATGTCATTGTGTCACCAAGCAATTGAGGTTATTATGGGGCAGGGCAGACAGACGGGACAGTGGGGTTACTAGACCGTAGCATTTTTAGAAATACAGGCCTGACCTACTTAGAGTTATTCTGGCAGGCAGCTGCACGGTACATAAAGTCTCCTGATAGGCTGAGGCTGTTGCTAGGGGGAATTAGCATGAATTTTTCCACACACAGACTCAGCGACTGAATGATAAAAGCTGACTGGAATTAAAGAGATTTGGTTTAGCATTGTACAGATTGATTTGCCTCAGTTTTTTTTTTTTTTTCTTTTCTCAAGAGCAGAGAAATAGTGCAAAAAGAGAGATTTTTGTTTCTATTTGTTCTTTGACCTTTTCCTTCTCTCTCTCTCCTGTCCTTCACCCCCAAGAGCCAGGAGGGGAGGAGAGCAGAGCAGTTATGAAATTTTGGTTAATCTCTTACTGTTGGGATCATTGAAAGCATGTTGCAAATGGCATGATACTGAAGCTTGAGGACTGGCTGGGCAGGGCATGCCTCGCAGAAGGGCAGATGATTTTTTTTCTTGTTCCCTGTGTAACCATCTGTTTTGGAGTTGGGCATTGTTCACACACTGTGTATTTTATCCCCCTATCCCTTTTGGGCTCGAACAAAACATATACATAAATTCTTTTCTATCCAAACAGATTGATGCTTACAATCGCTGACTTGTTTAAAATAAGATAGACAAGATTCCAGATTTAGACAAGAAAAAAATACATATATACCACTTTTTTATTACAAAAATATTTTTCCTTGGCTATTTTTGTCTTCTGAAAAGCCCAGTCTAATGTTTACGCTCAAGGATTGAATTTAACTGCCCCTCCCCACCCCTTTGTTTCCCAGTATACAAAAAGCAGTTGTTTCCTTCCTCTCTTTCTTTCTTTTTTCCTTTCCTTCTGTAGAAGAAATTGTAGCTACAGAAAGCAGTCTGGAGACTGTTTTTCCATGTTGCTGACATAGCACTGTGTGTAGAGAGAGCTCACATAATCAATTTTACAACTTGACCCACTTCCCTTTCCCAGCAACCCCAAGTGTCTGCAGTTTTAATAGATCTGTTCAAGAGGAGGATTGTTAATAGGCCATTTTAAGATAATCGGAAAGTCCATCAAGACCAAAAATTAAAGCAATGTGTATTCAAGAATACTTTAAGTTTTTCTCTTTTAATTATATACTATCTGTAGTGTTTGTGCTGAAAATTGCTATTATCCTGACATTTTTATTTGAAATTAATGTTTGTAAGAAAATACAGTGAGTTCACAAGTAAACAAGGAGCTGAGCTACATACTGGACAGGAGGAAAGTAGACTGTGACCATAGGGTCCACCAGATTTCTTGGCCATGTGTAAAGAGCAGAGAGGATATGTAGTTGTGGATTTTTATTTCATTTAAGTTTTTGTAGGTATTCAGAACCATGTAGATTCAGACACTGTAGTGAAAACAAGTCAAAAATAATTTAATGGTATCTAATCGAGAAAGCCATTGATTGTCCTCTTTTTAAAAAAAATCCATTGATTGTTGTTTCAATTTTAGCATGTAAATACAGTTTAGCAAGCTGAAGCGGAGACTGTTGCTTGAAGTGGGGATGATTTGTACCCTTGCTAGCTAGGGGAGTCTCCACAATAGCATTAATTATGAGGGGCTCCAACCATCAAACAATCTTTCAAAATTGAATAAAAGGTCAATTTATTTTTGCTGAATATAAAATACCCTTGTATGCTCTTCCTTCCAAAATGATGCAATATTTTCTTACAAAATTATTTTAATAAATGAATATTTTGACCTTTCTTCTACCATATTTATTTTGCTTAAGTCATTGTAAAAGTATTGAAATATTTAAGTGCAAGGGTATAGACATAAAACATCAATTTTAAAACCACTAAAGGAAGGACATATTTTATATTAAGTTTCTTTAATGCACAGATGCCTAATTTATACAGCTTATAGCCTATGTCCAGGTATGTAGTTACAGTGAATATTTGTTGTTTAATGAAAAATGAATTGACCACATTGAATTGTTCAGTATAATCTTTCTTGGATTGTTTAGGTTTTACAAATTTTTTTTTCTTATTTTGGTTTTCAACCATTACTAAAGAGGTAAGCATCTGGTGCCAAGAAAAATAAAGAAAGCATTTTTTAAAATGCAATTTATGCTTACTTAACTTCATTGAAAGTTAACTTCTAGACATTCACTTAGTGTGTGTCAATAGTATTCTCTTAATCCACTGCCATTGATCAGACAGCCAAAAGAACAAGCACACTCACTCATTTCATTGATTATTTATTAGGTGAGCATTTCTTTTCTGCTCTTACATAAGGCTAGCTTTTCTAGTTATATGGCCCAACATAGTACAGTGAGCTTTGAGGGAATCAGACAGGTGGTGGTTGGAGTCACTGAGTCCAGTTAGATGACAAGTGAAATACCTCCCTCAAATATTCTCTCTAAACTCTGATATTACCTAACTCTGTAGCTTAGGAAAAGTACTGGTGGCTTTACTACCTAGTGCTTGGAGGTGATCAGCCCTTCTGATCTTACCAATAAGCTACAACTCTTACATACCATCTCAACACTTGGTCTTGTTGAAGATCTGACAATTTGTGTCTTTGTGAAGTTATGCTAGCATACTCTAGGCCAGAGATTTTTCAACATCATTATTTAAATAGCTAGTAATGTTGCAACTATCTTAAGTGCCCAAACTGTGTGCTAGCAGAGATCCTGTCTGCCTCTCAGTCTGATACTGTCCTGGCTTCCTATTCCCTGCTTTCTCAGAGGATCATTACATGCCATTCTGTTAGTCTGTTTCTCCCACATCTCTCATCCCTATTTTGTCCATGTGCTAGGGGCAGAGAAGTTAGTTGATTGTTGGATGAATGAATAAGCATATTAATGGTCATCCAGCTGCTTAAAAATTAGTAAATTAATGGTTATCCAGAAGGAAAACTTCATACATGTATACGATGTAGTTTGCTATTTGTAGACATAGTTAGTAATGAAGGTCTATGTAATTAGGCTTTATGGGCTTCTTGATCTCTATGCAATTTCCCAACTTGCCCAACTTCCCAACTAAAAGACAGCAGTAAAGCTGTACTGCCTATCAATAAAACTTTATTTACAGAAACACACAATGGGCAGGTTTTGGTCTATGCCCTATAGACACAGGTATATTGTTATGTACAGTATTTTGAAAATATGACTTAGACATGATAGAAATACTGTCTAATATATTTTCAAAGGGTGTAGACTTGAAAAGTTCACCAAAAAATTAAGAAAAGAAGAAATATCAGTATAATTTATGATTTGAAATCATTGCCAATCAACCAGGTGTTGATTTTCAGTGATGACAAGAATGAGATGAAATGCTTTATTTTGAACCTCAAAGATTAAAGTAAACTTGATTACTCTTTCTTAAGATGATACTGTTTAACATGCGAGAAGAAATAGTCATTTTTTTCTCTTTTTTTGACTTTGCAAAATTACCCTTCTGGTACTGGTTGCCAGGGGTGAAGAGAAAGCTCATACTCTGTATTTGAAGAGCTGACATGAAATATGAAACATGACAAAGAATGACTCTGCAGGGGTCTGGAAAGATGCCTCAGTTGTTTAGGGAGTATATTGCCTTTGTAGGAGACTTGAGTTCAGTTCCTAGCATCCCATAGGATAGCACATAACTGCCTGTGGTTTCAGTTCAGCAGAACTGACAGCCTCCATCTATATACAATGAGCAGTTGCTTCACACAGGCTTGTATTCACACATAGACACATGTAGATACATAATTAAAAATAAAATGACCAACAGAAAAGGACTGCAGCACAGCCACAATATCATGCTGCTGTCTGTGTACTACTGTCTAATCAGTTTAAATATTTTATTAAACTAGCTGGTCCTTATTCCTGGAGGTGCGATTTAAAGACCCCAGTGATGCCTGACATCACAGGCTTTGCAAAGGTTGATCTGCAATGTACTTTCCCCTCGCAGTTTTATATTTGTATATATATGTACAAAGCTTCCTTTCTAAATCTGGCATAGTAAGAGATCAGCAGCAAAAACTCTTGATGAGATACAGTAATTTAAATAACAAAATGTAATAAAAAATCACTTAACATGTGATTTCGATATATGTGTCTGGTGTCTGTGGGTGATGTGCAGATATATATATGAAGGGCAGAGGTTGGTGTTAGGTTCCTTCCTCTATTGTGCTCTGCTTTATTTTGCTGAGACAAGATCTCTCCCTGAACCTGGAGCTCACCAGCTGGGTAAGACGAGGGGTAAACAGAGAGATGCCCACTGCACTGAAAAAGACTGTGTGTGCTTATTTCTTCTGAATCTTTAAAAGTTGAATTAAATTTTAGATATTTCTATTCAAAGAATGCCCTAGCTTTCTTTCTTTCTTTCTTTCTTTCTTTCTTTCTTTCTTTCTTTCTTTCTTTCTTTCTTTCTTTCTTTCTTTATTGTCTGTTTGTAAGGCCAAAGAAAAATGCAAACAAAAAAAGTGGGCCCACCCATTCTATTGCCCTAAGATTATACTTGCATTATTTTTAAATTACGCTTAAGGTTTATCTCCTCCAAAAAATTTATCCTGGTTCAGTGGCTTCGAAGGTACAGAAGTGTGGTAGCATTCTTCAGTCTTGAACTTATTTTGTGTCTGGTAACTTTTTTTTTTTTTTTTAATGCATTTGCCATTCATCAACCACCTGACTTCTCTGGAGCCTGTTGTCTTTGAATCCTTTTCAGCACCCAAATGTGGCTTAGATTGTCCCGGCCTGTAGAACTCCTATTAAAGCGCTATTCACCTTTGTGGAACTGCATATATCCCAGGCTGGAAAACTGTGTCTTTCTCTCACACCCAGTGGAGCCCTATCTGTGTTTTCAGTGCTCAAATAGTTTCAAATTTAATGGCTACCATAAATTTGCCCATTCTACATGTATATCCTAATCATTCATGTTACACATGTCACTTGGATTTTTGCTAAACTATTAATAGTGAATATAAATTAATGATGAGATTGAATCTATCCCAGCAGTCATGGAAAATGACTTAAAGAGACAGGCGCTTAGCCTTAGTCACAGAATCAGTTAAGTGAAAAATACACATATTTCCTTGCCTTTTTCAGAGATAAAAACCCACTCATTACACTTCTATATAAGTAAGAGCTGTGTGGAAATAAAAGGAGAAAACAATTTTTTAAAAAGTACTGAAAATAGGTATTGTTTTAAAAGCAAAAATAATCACTGTTGTTTTGTGGAAATTTCATAAAACGTGTGTCTTATTCTGGGTGAGATGTTCTTGGTTGAGAAGCTTATTAAATGAAAAATGTTCTGGAAACATCGGTTGAATTTAATACTTGGTATTTTAGCTTCTCTTTATATTTTTCTTAATGAAAAGAAATCCTTTGGTTATCTAAGAGAGAAATGTTAGAAAAATGTTCCTCTGATGCTTTTGAGCATGCTTTTTTCCCAGCAAGGCTAAGGGCATTCATAGCAGAGGTGTGGCTGCAGGAGGGGTGGGGTGCAGCTGAATGTCTCTGGTCTCCCTGGGGCTTTTTCCTTGCTATTGCCAGTGGCTACAAATGGCCACTAACCCCAGGGAAGTGAATGGAACAGCATGCAAGCCAAAGCTTCTTTGTACTCACTGCCAATTGCTAGGTGTGATTGAATATTTTGAAAGAAGCCGATACGTAAAAATGGGCATTTAGCTAGAGCCTTTTAGAAATGATCCATTTCCTTCATTTTCTTTTCACATATATTTGATGCCATGGATTTGGACTCTGACTACCTTTCTTATTTTCTAAGCTATTCATCCATCCTATAAAAGACACACAGTAAGTACCAGGTAGATGACGTCTAGCTTAGCATGTTTTTCCTCTGCTCACTGCTATAGATTCCTGTGTGTTGTCCTTGTTATGTTACCAGGAGTCCCTGCTTCATCTAATTTTAAAGGCCATGATCATTGAAGTTTCTAGTACAGAGGCCCCTTGGTTTTGGGGTCCAGTTACAAGCATGAAAAATGCCAGTATTGTTTTGCAAAAATGACTGCTGGCACCTTCAGTGTTTGTGTGCTCAGAGCAAAAGACTTGAGGGATTTGTAATGTTTAAGGATTTTTTTTTACACTTGGCTATTGGAAGAACATTCCACAGAGCTTTGTATGTCAGGTCATTTCCACAGAAAACACAGAAATATCATGAGTGGTGTATGGTGATCGTCAATATTTATTGGAGTCAGTGGACTCTTAAGGAGGTATGAAAACTATTGTTTGTTTTTTGTTTTTCTTTATAACACACAAAAATCTTAAAACAGAAGAATCTCATAGCAAAATACTGATAATATAAAACAATTCAAATGAGGGAAAGTAAACAGTTTGGGGAGAGTGTGTCTTTTTTTGATCTATTCCCCACTGTGTTCCAGTTTAGGACTGGAGGCTGATGGGCCTGATTACTTTTGAGTCTAGTGAGGCAATCAGGGCCCACTGTATTTCAAAGTATCCCTTTGGAATCACTCTTAAACACCCGTACGGGCAGAATGGTAGGTGTGGTAGAAGCCTATGCTTTCGTAGGATTGCTTATTTTAGAATCAGTGTTTGACACTGAAAACTAGACTTTAATACTCAATCTATAGAGTTGGACCAACCCCATTTACTATAAATCTGCACTGTGAGACCCTTAAGAGACCAGTATTTTCATAAGCATCATAGCTGGGTGTGGCTCTTGGTTGCTCCCCTCCTTTGAAAGCTTGCATAATGACTTCTGGTGTCATAAAAGCTGGTCCTTATGGAGGGACATTTAGGTCAATTCTAGCTGGGAGATTATGGGCCCTGTTTCTGAAGTATTAGGGACTTACCTTCCACCTCCTGGAGGTAACCAAGGGCAACAGTGATAGGCTGCACATTTTGGGAGGCTCTTCCCTGGCCAACAACCCCAGGAAGGGTTTCCCATGTATGGTATTGGGTATTTTGTTAGTTGGTCTTTGGCTCTTGGAGAGAGGGCCATTATTGAGATGAGAAAAGTTCATCAAAACTATATATTCGCATTTATAGACATGTCAAATTGGACAGAGAAAAGCCTCAAACCTACATGAAGAACTACAAGCTACTCAGGAAGCTGAGAACAGGAACAGTTGTCTTCCTCACGAAGAGTGTATTATTGGCTGTCCAGTGTCCTAAGAACATACTTATAAGTAAACTTAGGTGGACCAAACAGGTTATATTTAGGAATACATATAAGCATGTGATAACAATTAGTGTGTAAAAAGGCCACAAATTTGAAGAAGAGTCTGAAGGGGTATTTGGGGGGTTTTGGAGGAAGTAAAGGGAAGGAATAAATGAAGTTATAATTTCAAAAATAAAAAAATATTAAAAATAATTAGTATTTTCTTAGTGTAGCTAGTTTAGCTGTGCAATGAAAGGTCTAGAATATATATTATCTATGTCTATATTTTTCTCTTTCCTTTTTCCTTTTTTTTCCTCTTCCCTCCCTCCCTTCCTTTTTCTTTCTTCCTTTCTTCCTGTCTTTTTAATTTGGAACTGAGCACTAATGACTCCAGAGAGAATTTTGTCTTAAAATGTCCACACTGCATCTGCTTTCAAGCCGTTCTATACGTATGTGAACAGCATGGAGAACCAGCTGCCGTGCCCTCCCCTTGGGGAAGAGCACCTCCTCCATTCCCAGCTTTCCTCAGTTGGCTATAGTTCTTTGGAGTTTTTTGGATTCCCCTTCATGAACAAGAAGGTTTCTCATGCATGGTTCTGGAGTTTTATTAGCTAGTCCATGGCTAATGATGGATATATGTATTACATGTGACATTAAGTAAATATAAAATATTAAGATTTTTGTGGCCTTTACACATATTTAATATTATTGATCCCTCCTCTCAGCCCTTCTGTATTGTCCCTCTTTCTCCCATGATGGACTCATCTCAATCTGAGAATTTGAAATTAGGAAAGACAGAGGAGAGAGAACATGTAACATTTATCTTTCTGAGTCTGAGTTGCCTCATTCAATATACTATTGTCCAGGTCCATCTACCTACCAGCAAATGTAGTGATTTATTTATTTTTATAAATGAATAGTAATCCAATCCATTTTGTATATGTACCATATTTTGGTTTTTCATCCATCATTTAAAGAGCATTTAGGTTGTTTCATTGTCCTTGCATTCTGAATACAGTGGCAATGAACATGGTATCCTATATTTTTGGAGATCCTATTTTTTTTTAAAGCTGTGGTCAGTCTTTCTTTACTTGGTTGATCTATGAAGTAATTTGAGGAATGGTTTCCAAGTGAACTAATAACTTCACAGTTGAAGTTATGTCATGAAGAGCTGTTACCCTGGAGATATCTCCCATATTAAAGGAAAGGGGAAGAAAAATCTCAAGTCTTGAAATCTACCAGCTTTCTCTATGCTTTTGTTTCTGGAATACCATAATGGATATAATTATCTTTATATTTATACTGAGGAATTTGGATGGAAACAAAAATTTAAATATGTAGCCCATTTATAAGAGAGAACAGAAGTTTAGGCTACATGTTGTTCAGTGTTGTAGCCATTTGCTCAACTGAGGTTACTGGCTGCTATAGACTGGAAGTGTATTGGCTACTGGCTACTGTGTACTAGACACATGGCTATAACAATGGTGATGTTCTGCAAAGATAAAATTCCTTCTACCAGCTTACTATGATAAAGGAAATGTGAAATAATATAGTACACCAAATTAAATATTGATGACAGCATTAACAGTAGTGGTGAATGATACAACAGTATTTTTGACATACTAAATTTATAATTTTTAGAACTGGTATTTTATACTGATTTATTTTATTTACTTTTAAGACAGTCTCAAATAGTCCACACTGGCCTTGAAATCACTATGAAGCTAAGAATAACCTTGAACTTCTGATCTTCTTCTTGCTTTGCTATCTGAGTGCTGGGATTATGTGTGTATGCAAAGACAGACACACCTAGTTTCATGTTGAGGCTTGAACCCAGGGTTTCATGGGTGCTAGATAAGCACTCTATCAACTGAGCTACATCCACAAGTCCTTTTTGCTTTTACTTTAAAATGTCGCCTCTAGCTAGATTGAAATGATACATGTGCCTTATTTTCCATTTCCATTGGACAATGCTTCTCTATAATAAGCCATTATAATTTTCATGCAGAAGCTGTCACTATGTCTCATGCGCCTCACAGATACCACTGCCATTGTAGATGAGGATACTGAGAGAATGTGGTGAACAGGGGAAGGACAGCATACTCTGAAACTGTTAGGATTGATCCTGCATGAGTCTCTTCTGGAGGCTTTTAGTTTTACACACACACACACACACACACACACACATACACACACACTCACACATAGCCACCCACATTTTCATACAAAGGAGCTGACCCAGGATGCTTGTAAGTAATCCAGAGGTGATGTACTAGGCTACCAATTTATAGTGAAAAAAAAATCAAAATCAGTTTCCAAGAATCTACTCATCTCATTCTTGGTGCTGCTGACATTTGGGTCAGAAAATTATCTGTTGTAGCAGATATCCAATGTTTCATGGGCTATTCAGCATTGTCTCCAATGTCTGCACATCAGTGAGAAACACCATTACATAGCTGATCAGTGGCCTAGGATAAGAGAATATGGGAATTGCATACCAATGCATTTGATGAGCAAGATGAAATGACAAGACCAGATGTCAAAATTATTCAAAGAGGAAATAAAAACTTTGAATCCACTAGTGTCAATAAAAGAAGTCATATAAAATTACTTTCAGGTCATGTGTATATGAAATATGAGTTCTGTACACAGTCTTGATTCTTGTTCCCCAGATACTTCATGCTAGACCTGAAAGTGTTACTGTCTGAAAACAAATCCCAAAGATGAAAGCCTTCTAGTCTGTCCCAAGCCTTTCACGCTGCCTGCATACAGATGCGACTGCTGGAATTCATCTACTGATAGCTCATCCATGTCATATGTTTAAATAATATTAAAAATACATCTTATAAATCACTTGTACACATACTACAAAAACATTTGTAATATATTTACAGTGTTATAATATATTATATCATTAAAATGCTATATTTATAATATACTATATAATAAATGTGCATTGCCTGGATTTTAAAGCACCTAGGTGTAGTAATAGATAATAAAATTTACTATCAAAATGTAAACCTTTGTTTGAGAACACACAGTATAATTTTACAACCAGCCATAAATCATGAATATCAATTTTGACCACATTAGGAAAACTCAAAATTTCTAGAGGGAAAGAAAAACAACTTCTGGTTGCTGGAAGGCCATACATTCAGGTTTTTATTTTAATTTGTTCTGCAGGCCAAAGTGAGCACTGTCAAACCCTGCAGGCAATGTGACAGATTCTAAAACTTTGATATCATTATCTTTCCCATGGTATTAAGAGAATGCAAACACAGACAAATACCCCTCACTCACTTTGTCTCTTCTTTTGGATGATAAAGGAATGGGTCTTCTGGAGAAATGACTATGCTGATTGTTGTAATTTGCATTTTCTTTATCATTATAGACTGGAATGAAGTGGTCACCTGAGAGTCCAGACAGAGAGCTGATGTGTGCTACTCACTACAGATAGTTTTTGTACATTATAATGATAGAAGATGGTGTTATTCTAGTAAGCTACCTCCTCAGTGAGGCATGTATTTCACGTTCATTAGTAACCATTAACCCCAAATAACAATTGCCAGTGACTCACAGGAAATACATGTGTGTGTGTGTGTGTGTGTGGGTGTGTGTAATATATATTACCCATTTTTGCCTCACAAAGACTTTGTGTTTTCTCTGACCCAGTTGCGGCACAGTCTGATAGTTTTCAAAGTGCATGCCAAATTGTCAAAGGCTGTCAGACTGCAAGGCAGTGCTCTATCTGGAGCTGAAGGCTGTGGCCTCAGGTTTCTGGCCTGTCTTTTATGTCTCAGAAGCACAAATTGTTAAACAATCTGGGGGAAATTGAAAGCAGCAAATGTGCAATAAAATATCCTGTGTAGTTCAAAGCTACATAACAAAAGAGACCAATGAGCTTGATTGTACTGCAGGGTGGTTTACCTGAAGAAACTCCTGTCACCAGAGATGTAAAGAAAAGCAAACATTTCACAAATAAACTTTAGGGAGTCCATTTAACATCATTTTCTCTGTCTTTCAGCTAAAGCTCAGTGCTCTCCTAAAATATTCTGTTGTAAAAATAAATAAGACAAGAATGATCTTCTTTTTTTTTTTTTTCCTCCATCCTCTCGGGGCTTTCAGCATGACCTTTTAATGACCTCAGACTTGTAGAGCTCTTTAATTAAGGACTTCATTGTGAGAGGTCAGAAGTGAACCTAAGATCTCCTTGTGATAAGCATACTTTGTTTATGACTCTTTCACAGCCCTATGCTGTATCCTGTTGGAATAGCCATTGTTTCTCAGTTTCTTCTAAATATGCCAGAAAACTGCCAGGAGCTCAAGATGTCTACACATTAGATGCCCTGTCTGTGTGGTTCTGGGAGTGGTTCCCGGGGCCTCAGGCATTCTGGGCAACCACTGTACCCCTGAGCTGCAATCTAACTCTCTCTTTTTCCTGATAAAGTTCTTTCTCACTCAAGAATTCTCCTCTAGTCAGTACATGGGACCCAGTAAATTATTGTTTTAAAATGTTATATTTACTCAGATCAAATGAAAAGGTATTATATTGAAAACAAGATAGATAATAGTTTTTAAAGAGAATTTCTATGTTTTTCTGTCAAGAACACTATATGTATTTTCTTCACATCAGAAAATAGGGATTAAGTTGACACCTGTTTTTAGTCTAAGAAAGCATTTGTAATTTTGACTTGTAAGAAAGTTAAAAAAAAAAAAAAAAGAAAGGATAAAGCCACATTAACTCTTCATGGTCAGAATTAATTTACATTAATATAATGTTGTGAAATTTACCTTATAACTCTCAAATAATTCTCCCCAGACTGACTGGGCATGCATTTCTTCTTAATCAGAGAAATGCAAGGCAGGTGTCTATAGCAGGGTGAAGGGGTCAAGCCATGGTACAGCCGAGATCAAAGTTAGAAATGTATTATAAAGAAGCCTGTAGTGGAATTATGTTAGATTGTAAATAATTGTCCCACCTACTGGTTTAATAAAAATGCTGACTGACTGAAGGCAGAAAGGAAGTTTGGGTGGAGCTACCAGTCTAAGAAAACTCTGGGAACAGGAAGAGCAGAGTAGAGAAGCCAGAGAGATAGCACAGAGACATCACGATGGGCTACCAGAAGACACACGAAAATGAAGTTGAAATGTTGCTCTGAGAAAAAGTACCAGACCACATGGTTAAACAAGATAAGAATCATGAGTTAGTCTAAGAGTATAAAGTTAGCAAATGATATGCCTTGACCCTAGGTCAATCAGCAGAAAATTAATATAAATTAATGTGTTTCTGTGGGACTGTGGGTCTGCGAGTCTGTACCACAGACTGGACAGGCCAGAAACCTCCAACTACAGAAGCCAGCCCAGCAAAGGCTGAGGCTGGATGCCAAAAGGCATGGTCACATTGGAGAGAGTTCAGCATGGGGCTTTGTAATTCAAGCTAGGTGAAAGAGGAGTTGAATATAGACTCCTAAAAGATATGCCTGAGATCCAGCACTGGCACCAAACCTTGTTCTTAGAATCCTATAGCACATTTGACCAAATTAAGCCACTTAACTGAACAGAAATATATGTTTGACAGATGTTTGTCTATACTGTCTGTCAGAATCAACATATGGACAGAGTTGGTTGCTTGGGAGCCAGTGAGGAAGAAATGATCTTATCTTTCTTCTGGTACCTAGTGTGCATCAGCACTTGTGATATTTTTGGCTTAGAGACATAGCACTCTAGTCTCTGACTGTCTTTATATGATGCTTGCTTTGTGGTTTTTCCTTTTCTTATCCTTACAAGAAAATGTGTCAATGCACTTAGGAACTTCACTAATTCAGTATCACCAGTACTTACCTCAGCAAAGAGCCTATTTTAAACAGGATCACACCTGACCCTTTGGAATGGACACATGTTTCACTGAACTAGTATTCATTCCACTGCAATATGACAGGAGGCAACTGATGCTATACATTCATGAAACTGGAATTCTTGGTAGAGGAGTACGTCTCTGCGGAGGTTGAGGTGGTATCCCGATCCATGGAAGGTGAAGAGATAATGCACATAAGAAGTGGCGAGCACAGGGTGCCAGACTCAGCTGGGATGAGAAGGGTGAAAGGCTTGTCACACAGGATAGGATGTTCACAAAGCTCATTGTCACTAGGGTGGAGAAATGAAGCACTTGCTTCCAGGGTCAGAAGTTAGTATTTGGCACCAGGGTGGAAAAGGGATGGACCGTCCCAAGGAACCACCATAGAGATACTGAGAGGTGACTTTATAGTAACTTTGTGGTAACAAAATGTAAATGTGAGTGTGTATTGCTTAGTGCTGACCTTCAGTGGCCTGGGAAGGCATAAGGTCACTGCAGCAACCACGAGGACACTCAGTCTCCATATCTTTGAAACTCAGCTCCTTAGGAAAATGGTTAATGGCAGCATTCAAAGTATAATGGAGATTCCAATTTTGTTCAGATCCCCATCTATGAGGGGGTTTCACTCACACTCAGGAAATCACATGCCCAAATTACCGTCCCTGGAAATGCCTTCATAGATACAAATCGAAGTGTACTTTCTTAATCTTTTAGGTGTCTCTAAAGCCAATCAAGCTGACAAAGTCAGTCATAGATTGATAAATAATATGAGAGAAGCAAGTCAGAGTTGAGAATCTGATAGAAAGGGAAGAATAAAAAGACAAACATAGAGGCAGGGAAGCTGACTTCTCTGTGAGATTCTGAACTGGATCCAGAATTTAGACAATTGAATATGATCTGAAAATAGGAGTTCTGTTGCTTAGGAAATTTCTGGAGCTGAGATACTCATTGCTTGTAGTTGTGGTAGTGGAAAAGAAGAAGAAGAAGGAGGAGGAAGAGGATAACATGAGGAAAATATGGAGGTGGGGGAGGAGGAAGAGGAGGAGGAAGAGGAGGAAGAGGAGGAGGAAGAGAAGAAGAAATTTATGACAAGAATAAAAATGAGAGAATGACCGAAGCAACCTTGAAACATCTGCAGAGCTTCTGCACATTCAGTATTTTAGACTTCTGGAATAGAAATTGCCTGACTTCATATGTAAAAGCAACTTGTCCAACAAAATTAACTTAAAATTTAAGTTTTTAGCCATTAGAAAAGTTAAAATGTCAAGAATCCCACCACTGAGAACCCATAAGCAGTGAAATTAAAATGTTATTATGAAAGTGAATAATCCAAGCTCCTTAGTATGAGAAGGCAGGGTTGAATTACCCCACCATGGAAGAGTTGGGAGCTATTCACTGAGCTGGAAAGCTGGAGGAGGCCATGGTAAGCATACCAAACCTTTTTTACAATGCCAGTTTGGAAGCTGAGTCCTCATACCACATTACTCTTCAAGGCAGTAATGACTCCATCTTAATATCTATTCTTCTGTGTAGATATGGTCACATTTTTCAGTTCTCATTGTTTGAGTTCAGGTAAGGCCTCTGGATCTCCTCACATATTCACACTGTAATCCTGCTATGGAGATTGGGCTCATGTATCTACAGATCATCATTTCATCTATACCAACCAAATGTAGCGTGCATCACCCCTGCACCAAAGAAGTTTCTAGAAAAGTAATCTGTCATAAAACCATTGTTCTCAAACCATCTTGTGTTGTTTGATTAACAGTGGGTTTGACCTTCTGAACATATCAGCAATGCTTCACTGTGATAAGTTGCATTGTCTGATTCAATAGAGAAATAAGTCATTATTAGTCTAACTATGGTGATGAGAAAGTTGGTGTGCAGGTGTGTTAATCAGCTGTTGTCACTGTGACAAATAATCTAAGGATAGGAACTTAGAAAGAGTTACTTTAGGTTATGGTTGCAGACATTTTGGTCCATCATAGTGGGAAAGCATGGAGGGATAGACTAGCTCACATCATGGTGTCCATGGAGCAGAGGAAATGCTTGAGTTTGTAGGAGTCTTCCTTCTCTTTTGATTTCGATTTTGTTTAGACCCCCAGTCCATAGGGTGGTTCCACCCACATTCAGGAAATTCAGATGCCCAAATTAATCTTCCCAGGAAGCCCCCTCATAGATACAATCAATGTGTAGTGTCTCTAAGGCCAATCAAGTTGACAAAGTTGGGAAATAATATCAGAGAAACAACTCAGTGGTGGGAGTCTAAGAAAGAGTAAAATAATAATATATATGTATATACATATATATATAATCTCACATACAAAAGAGAATTGTGGTCAAGAAAACACTAAAGTGAGCCGTTTTACTAGATATGGGAGGCTTTATAGAGTCATAGAATTAGGTTTTATCTTTTTACATTTATAAAACCAGCACAATAAAAACTTCCCTGGCTACCTCACAACCTTGTATTAAGTAATAATTTATTACAAGAATATTTTGTATTTTAAAGTTGTACAGAACTGAGAGCTATCAATCTCTTCAATATTTATAATGGTGATAGTTTTAAGAATTATTTTAAAATACATTCATCTCAACAGGAGCCTACAGAGACATTCATAATACATTTGCAAAGGATTTACACTATAATTGCAGTATAACATAGATAATATGGTGAATAATTTCAGTGCTAAACTCATGTATGTGCTAAATATTACATAAATAAAATTTACTTGGCTGATTACTTAAAATTTTGTTAATGACAGAGACTTGACTAGAGGTTATATAAATATAGACCTGAAAACTTCATGGTGAGGCTCAGAGTTCAGAAATAAGAAAATGATGGACCTGATGGGCATTTCTCCTCCATCATTTTAATTACCAGAAGTTCCTTTTCAAATATTGGCAAAAGTGGCTTCTACAAACACATGTGTACTTTTAAAATATCAATTGATCTTATTGTTTGACAGTTACATATATATATATATATATACATATATATAGTGAGTTTTAGTCATTTTCAAGTCCATTGTTCTCCCTGACTCCTCTTTTTCCTTCCATTGAAACTCTTCCTTCCAGCAAGCCCCCTCCTATTTTCTCACCTTAGGCTTGATTGGGTAAGTCGTTATTTGGATGGGTATGGGAAGTTATTTGTTAGAGCATGGCTAATGTATCTGTGGCTACACTACTAAAGAAAGAAAAAGCCTTCCCATGCCACCACTCACTGTCATCAGACCCCCAAAGAGAGGATAGGGCCTCATGGGGCTCTTCCTCATTCATGAGGAAACACTAGTTGGTCCAATACCGTATAGGTCTTAGGTGGAAAACCAGTGAGCTTATGAATGAAACAACTACATCATATCCAGAAGACATCTTTTTGTAACATACTTTTCTATCTTGTAGCTCTTCCATTCTTCCTGTTCTTTCTTCTGGAATATTTTCTAGGCCTTAGAGGAGATGTTATAGATGAGCCATTTAGGACTCAGACTGTCTCATTCTTTATTTTTAGCATTTTAATGAGTTATAAGTCCTTGCAATAACTATTATTCATTACAATATGAAGCTTCTGTAATAAAGGTTGAGAGCAGAACTAATCTATGGGTATAAGTATGAGGGCTTAGCAGGAAATTTTTAGTAAGTGTCCATTTAGAAAAATGGTAGAAGGCTCTCCATAGGGCTTAATAGCTACAGTTTCCTCCTGTGGAGTATGCTTTGAATCCAATGAGAAAGCAGTTTACCCCTATGACATTTGGGCCAGTATTGAACTGTTAAAGCTCACTTTATTAGGCTAGTATTATTATAGCATTCAGGGGTCACAGCTAACCTATCTACTGTGCTAGTTAGTTTTAGGTCGACTCAACATAAGCTAGAATCCTTTTAAATGAAAATTCAATTGAAACAATGCCCCACAAGACTGGCATATGATCAAGCTTATGATATATTTTTTTGGTTGAAAATTGATGTGAGAGGGGCTAGTTTCTGTGTCATCCCTGGCTTTTGGTCCTGGGTACTATGAGAAGGCTGACAGAGCAAGCCATGAGGAACAATCCATTAAGCAGCACTCCCCCATGGCCTCTGTATCAGTTTCTGCCTCCAGGTTCCTGTCTTGATTTCCCTTGATGATGTACTATAAGCTATAAGATAAAATAAATCCTTTCTTCCCCACATTGGTTTTGGTCTGGGTGTTTTATTACAGAACTGGAAATTCTAAATATGACATCCACTTTTAAATTTTTTACCTTAGGACATTCTGGAAAAAGGAACCATAAAAAACTACTTTGGGTGTATTGGAAGAGCTGTGTCTTCTCTCTATAGTTTGGGATGAATATGACACTCATCTGGGATGTAGAATAATGCTCTATGGTTCAGGAATTCATATGGTATTATGCATTATATTATTCACACTATAGTTAAAAAGATTATTTTTCATGCATTGTATTGAAATTTGGACTCCAACTTTTCAGGTGACAAAAGAAATGTCTTCAACGATATATGTTTCAAATCTAAGGGGTCAGTTCTAGGACCCACAGGGATAACAATGTCAATGCTTAATCCCTTCTTGGTATGAAATAATCCAGTGTTTCCATATAACCTATGTACACCTTTTTGGATGCTTTAACTGTTCCCTAGATGAGTTCAACTACCTAGTTTGATAAAAATGTTATGTAAATATTTGCTACACTAAATTGTTTAGGGAATGACAAGAAACATATCTGCATATGTTCAGTATTACATTTTTTTTTCTCCCTAGAAATCTGTGGTTGATTCTGTCATCAGACACTGTGTTATGCATGTGTGAATCAGAGCCCTCCTTTGCTATGGAGGACCAGAAAATGAAGATGTATGATTAACTGGTGATGAAAGACATAGAGCACCATGGATGTGAGCATTAAAAGAAGACTCTAAGATGCTGTTGTGTCTTTGACTCTGAAAACTGTGTGCCCTGGTAGCTTTCACTTTCTCTCAACGTACTAGAAATACTTTGATGTTTGAAATTCAAAGTACCAAACAACAAGCTTTTCAATATTTCAGGCAATTAACTTTACTTTTCTGAGGTCTTAAAATGAATTAAGATGGGGCTAGAGAGGTGGCTCAGAGGTTAAGAGCACTGGTTGTTCTTCCAAAGGTCCTGAGTTCAATTCCCAGCAACCACATGGTGGCTCACAACCATCTGTGATGAAATCTGGCGTCCTCTTCTCACCTGCAGGCAAAAACACTGTATACATAATATATAAATAATCTATAAAAAGGAGAATTAAGACAAAATGCCAAAGCCAGCTTCCTGTTGGTCCTTCCCTGTTCTGTTGATGTTGGTTCTGATGTTTTGTGCCTGCTAAGTGGAAGTGGTCTTCTGCTTTTATGACCTGCTTGCTAGCAGTTCCTGTGTTCATAGCCATGGTAAGAGAGTCCTTTACATGCCTACAGCTATAGTGAGCATCTAATTGTTTTGTAGAAGGATAATGGTGTCTTCTAAGTGTATAATCCTATAAAACTATGTATGTTTTCCCTTGTAGGACTAGTCATTGGCTTAGCATGCTACCTTAACTGTCACTTTTTTGGAGAAGACAATTTAAGATGTCAAAATTACTTGCTGGAGATATGCCTATACATTCAACACTGGGGAAAGAGGATTTTAAATTTCACACTGTATAACAAAACTCAACCTAAGTAAGTAAATACAAAATATGCTTGGAGAGATGGCTCAGTGGGTCAAGCAGATGCCACACAAGCAAGAGACCCAGGGTTAGGATCCTCAGGCCTATGCTAAAAGCTGGGCAGGCCTAGTGGCCTACCTATGACCTCAGCTCACAAGAGTCAGACACAGGAGGACTTGGGACAAGCTATTTTACTAAAGAAGCCAAATAGATTAGCTTCAGTTTGCATAAGTGACTCTACTTCAGTATATAAAGTGGAAAATGATTGAGGAAGACATTGATTTTCACCCTTGGGCCTCAATAAGAATATGCATACATGCAAACATGTATATACACATATACACAATACACACATTAAAAACCATAAAGGAAAAAAGAAGAAAGTTAAGGCAAAAGTTCTGTTTCAGAGAAGCATTGGCCAATTGTGAACATAATTTTTTTTTCATTTTGTGTCATACAGACAAAATTAATTGTTGAAATTTAGAGTTTGAAAGTCAGCAGTTTAGGTCAATTCAAGTATTCCTAACCTTTTAACACATATATATCTATCTCTACTCAATAACCTGAGAACAAAAAGAAACATTTCAATAAGCAACAGGAGCTCCATGAAAACCCATGATTTAATAAAGAAGGATAAGGAATGGTCTCTATAGACCCAGAGAAAATGGAGTCTCAGTTGTACTGGAGCTGAAGGAATGTCGTGAATGTAAAAAGCAGACTGACCAAAAATCCCCTCCAACTTCTTGTTATTGCAGAACCAGGGTTTCTTAGTGAAAGGAGGCAGAAATTGATTTTACTTATTTCCATTTAACATATATTAACTTTGTTTTTATAATTCCAGTTCCTGGAGGACTTAGCTTCAGGAATGACATGGTGGCTGTGATAGATTTAAAGACAAGGCAAATGAGAAAACCAGAAGTCAATTTTCAAGAGAGAGCAAGAGCGAGAGCGAGAGCGAGAGCGAGAGAGAGAGAGAGAGAGAGAGAGCCAAAAGTGAAGAATCTAAGTATATTATCTGAGACGATCAAGAAATGTAGCTTTCACAAATTACTAATGTACCAAGGAATAGTTTTCGATGAGTTTCTTGTGTCTTTAGTAGCTATAATATAATTACAGCTAAAATTCTTGTTACTATGTACAGTTATGTGTTCAGAAGTTATGAAGGGGTTTGAGCTGTCACAGTGAGAACAGCTATGACATAGGTGTATTCTGCTTGATTAAAATTAATTTTTATTAGATTCAGATTTTGTGAAAGGTGTTTGCAAATGTAAATTATTTAAGGTATTTTCTTTTTTTTTTTGAGGTTAAGAAATAAACTTTATTGAACAAACAAAAGCCAGATCTTAATATCTATATACTCTATTATTCTAGGTATGTGTTATTTTTTACAAAAAATCAAAGGATAGACTTTTAGCTATTGAGATGAAACTTAAACTGGGCTGAGGGAGGGGAAGAAGGGTGAAGTTATAAAAGGGCTATGGAGGTCATCACTGTGTGTGCATAATAGGATGATTTGTAAATGATTAAGTAAAACATACAAAGAATTATATAAAGTTGCTGATTTTTAATAATTTCAGTAGATTAATTTAATGCCAAATTATTGATTGCGACGTTGTCCTACAGTTATGGTCTATGTTACGTCAAAGGAAAACAGAATAAAAATTTAAGGGGTATCTCAAAATTTTGATGTGAATCTCAGTTATCTTAAGTATGTTTAAAAATTAAACTTGGAGAGAATCTATAGCAATATTCTTTCTTAGTGGAGAGAGAATATATATAGCAATTTTTACCAAAGTAATACACAACAGTGTAATTCTGTACTTAAGGCACATTTTATAATGCCTCATGTGTTTACAGATGGGTGCCCCATCTTAATTTAGCATCTTTTTATCAGGCACTCAAAACTTAGAAATATCATCTTTTGGAGATACAAAAGCTGGGTTTTAATTCAGCTATATTCCAGGCCACACACTGAGCTAAATGTCTATAATTCATGAATATGTGTGGTTTTCATAGCCAATGAAATAAAACTTTGTCAGTTAGCTTCAGAGCATCACCCTGGATATAGGGGTTAATAATGGAAATATTGCCTAATTGATGGGCCTGCTTGTTAATGTTTCTGTTAGCTACCTCATAATGGACATTTGTTCTTTGAAATCCAGAAGCATTTATGAAAAGCCCCTTCAAGCAAGATAGTTTTCTTTTTTTCTCATTTTCTATTATTAATAAAGTCTTATTTTTTATCCGTGTATCCCCTTGTTCAAATGCCCTCCCCCTCCCGCCCCTACAAGTCACTCTTCTCCCCATCAGTAAACCTAGAACTTCATTCTCTGTCTCCAAGGCAATAGCCTGTGTTTTAAAATGTCCTTCTACTATCAGGAAGATTTACAAAAATTAGCTTACAGGACAAGATTTTTTGTTTTATAAATATAATTCTGTGGTTTTGCTGTTTCTTTCCAGACTCTTTGACTACTTGGGGAACTGAGTCTTGGCAAGCTTAAGATTCATTCAAGAATATGCTTGCATAAAAATCATTTAAATAACTGTTTTACAAACAACTATTTTAAGGTAACCCTAATAATACATTTAATGCTCAAGTGTCCTTGAATAGAAGCATTTAAAGCTGTATATGAGCTTCATTCAAATACAATGCAAAAGTATTCAGAGCTAAAGGCATGTAATATTGTTATGTGTAAAGGAATGGGAAGTGTTTCAGCTTATACCTCAGGCTTTGCATCCAGACATATACTAAAACAACCAATTTAGGTTCTGTTATTTTTGCTATTTGTTATCAGTGCTATTCAGATGAAAGAAAAATCCCACCCTCTGGGAACTTGTGCTGTTAAAAATGTGATCTATCTTTGCTTGCCTTGAGAACACTAGCACCTTGCTAAGGTGCATGTGAGAGTCACTTGCACATCAGACAATACATCAGCTTGTAATGGTCATTTGGCATAGTTTCCCAAAATTGTGAGAGGTCTCAAGTCTTGATATTTGTTAGCTTTATAGCCTTATCATAATACCGAACCAAAAATTAACTTTTGCATGAAAAATAAAGGCTGAATTAATATATACAACACTTCCCTGTGGTCATGATGCAAATTTTTGTGGGCCTCTTATTATGTTAAATGTATTTATGTTCTTTAAGTATATAAGTCTTCTGTATTCTGCTTTCACAGTTAGGCTTGGACATCTTGTGCTTCACCCACCCCAAGACCCCATCCCCTTCTCAATTTCCAGTTGTCATTGGGACAGAAATTTACAAGCTAGGTTGACGGGCACCCTAGTTCCCTCAAGATTGAAGAATGTTTAAACACACACACCTGGGATGGGGAGAGGCATTTAGAAGCTGATTTTGCAATAAAAGCACTAATTCTTCACATTCGATATTGCTACGAAAGGCAGAGATGAAGTTTGACATTCCTCCTTCATTTTGCATCTGTGAGCCACCTAACACTGAAGAAGGAGGATCTATCTTCCTGTCCCATCCCCTTCCAGGCTGAAGGGACAAAGTTGAATATTATCCTAAAAGTCACCTTGAATTCCAGTGAGAGCAGAACTTCTAAGGACAGCTAATTCCCTTCCAGATATCCACTGACTTCATCCTGAACAGAAGCAATCATCTGAAAGCCACCTTGTCCCTACAGCAACAGGGCTGAGACAATGTCCAACCAGGCCATGTTCTCAGGACTTCTGTGTCCCAATTCTTTCTCTTAACCTAAAGTTTACATCAGTATCCCAAGGACCAGCTGGGTCACTGGACCCCTTTATCTTTTCTTCTTTTCAGTGTGGTCAGATTGACTAAATCTTTCTCTGCTTTTCACCATTACTCATCGGTTTAATAGATGTCCTGGGAAAAGGTGTCTGAGTCTATCTTTTTGGGGCTACCAGAGCCAAGGCTCTTAGCCTAAATACTCCAGTTATTATTAGTAGTACAAATTATTAGTTTATCAAGTTAGATTTGGAATCATTTCTTTGGTCTGTCAGTGCCCTATCAGGGGATGAATATGTATTTATATGGTTCCCGAGGAAAGCTATGTAACAATTCTGAGAACACAGGTCTTGTGAGGATACACCCGCCTTAGCTTCTCAAATGTCCGCAAGGACATTAGAGCATGGTCCTCGAATTCTTTACACTTCATGACTACCTACTAAAACATCAAACATAGCATCAAACAAACATTCAAATTTTCATATTATGGAGACTTTATTTCCTTATGATGCCTTTTATATGTTTAAAAAAGTCATAAATAAATGTGTCTACTTTTCTTTTTAATCTTTTTTTTGTATATAGTATCCTCTTCTAGGAACCAAGTAATAAGCAAAGAAAATACATTCTTAGAGATAGGGTGAACTTAATGCAATTGTTGGAGCACAAAAACAATTTAAAGTGTCACTCGTAGACACACTTACTACTTGGACTGCAAGAAATTAGGAGGCCATAGAAGCTGCTTAGAATCCAGTTATGTGCAACATTTCCCTCACACCCACCCCAGCAAAACCCGCCCTCAGCCAGAGAGAGAGAGAGAGAGAGAGAGAGAGAGAGAGAGAGAGAGAGAGAGAGAGAGAGAGAGAGAGAGTTCTCTGAAGTTCCTAGATAAGACAGAAAGAAATCCTTTCAAATAAAGAGCACGCACATTAAAATCCTTCTTTATAATTCCTTAGCCAGGAAAGGTGAATTCATAGAAAAGACTGAAGCATCTCCATGCATTGTGCTAAGCAAATCATTTGTTCTTGTGCAACTTGCACATTGGAGACTCTATTGCATAGTGAGAGAACCTTCCTTCACCTCGATTTCCGTATTTCAGTGATTGTTACTTCTGTCTGCCAGAGTCCAGAGGTATTTCCCCTGGCCTGGTATATGAACCATTGGTTTCTCCTAAGAGTCAGTTACTCCCAGCTGAAGTAACATTAGGAAGAAGATTCATCTGGTTTAGAGTTTGAGGGGATGGTTTACCGTGATGGTGAAATCACAGCATCGAGAGAACGAATCTGCTGCATCCAGCCAGGAACAGAGAGTGACGAATGTTAGGAGCTGGAATTTCCTGTGTTGTTTTTGTTTTCCAGGCCAGGATCCTAGCTCATGCTGCCCTTGTCTAGGATGGGGTTTTTGCTCCTCTATTACTCCCCAGGAACAACCTCACAGACATACCTAGAGGTGTGTCTTTTGGTTGATTCTAAATCCAGTTCAGTTGACATCCATCACATTATCCTTCTAAAACCATCTACAAGAAATTCTCTCACCACTCCATTCTCCCCCCACCTTGAGAAGTTGGGTGTGTAAGCTCCAGCTCTTTGGTCCTCCTGTGTATTTTCTCTTTTTCATGGTTGCTGTACACATGTAATATTTTTTGTGTCTTTTCTTCTGTTTTCTATCCATTGTCAGTTGATTTCAGTAGGCTCATTAGGAAAGTTCAGAAGGAAAGTTTAAATTTTATTACAAAATTAAGAACCAAAGATCAGAAGCTCAAAAGAAAAATTAGGTTTTAATGAAAAAAATGTGTCCTCCTCTTTTATCTTAAGTTAGCCAAAACGCCAAATCTTGCAAATGCAGGATCTACGTGCTGCTCCTGCTTCTCCTCCAGTTCCTCCCGTGTGTGAGCAGACTTAGTGTAGTTTGGAACAAACTAAATGTCCTGGCTTTCCTTATTAAGTGTACACTTGGGACGATTGTTTATTATTCTTTTGCTCATTCCTCCTGGAAAACCAGGCATTTTCAACAAGAATTGATTCCATTTATCTTTTTCATTTAGCCTGGTGCCAGGTTATATCTTTCCTAGAGCAATGAGTAAAAATGCTTAAGATGAATAAATGGGGCCAGGACCAAGAAATACAAGCTAATATTTCAAAATATTTTCCTGCCAGAACCAACGTATGGCTTGTATGTCGATGAAGAGTTATGTGAATTGAGATCCCACTTTAGTCTCTACTCCCAACTATTTTACTTTCTAGAAGCCAGAACATAAGTAACAGAGCAATAGAATAATGAGCCAAGATTATGATCAGGCTGGAGAGATGCCTCAGAGGTTGAACACTGATTGCTCTTCCAGAGGACCAGGGTGCAATTCCCAGCATTCACATGGCAACTCACAACTCTGTAACTCCACAATCTAACATTCTCACACAGACATAAATGCAGACAAAAAAAAATGCACACAAAATAAAAATAAATTTTTTTAAATGATTATGATCAAAGAGGGTCTGAACAGCCTGTGTGTGTTGTCTGACCCAACTGGTGTGGTCTCAAAGTCTCAAATTAGGACAAATTCTTTGGTATGCTAATTGATTCATTTTATTGTCTTAGTTCATTGTCAGCCCAGATGCAGTAATGGAGTCCTAAGTACTGACCAGGAACACAAAGCCCCATATTTCTGTGTAACTCATTTAGTTTATGTTTAGTAATTGTCTTCTTCACTTCTCACTTAAAAATTGAAATACTAGTCAGGCATGGTGACTGATGCCTTAATCCGAGCACTTGGGAAGCAGAGGAAGATGGATCTCTGTGAGTTCAAGGCCAGCCTGGTCTACATCGTAAGTTCTAGGTCAACCACAGTTACATGTGAGAGATTGACCAATCAATCAATCAATAAGTAAGTAAGTAAGTAAATAAATAAATAAATAAAGTGAGTTGATATTTAAAGACATACTTTCCAATTGTGTATTGGGCAATTTGGGAATATAAGAAAATGGTAAGAGTTGGATTATGGGAATGTAGGGAGTTCATATTGCAGAGATCAGTGGAACCCATTTTAAGAAATAAAACATCAGACAAGATGTGCTTTGATAAAGAAACATTCCTTCCTTAGTATTTTCTTTAAAGATTTATTCCTCCCTTACATTGCTTTTTGCCAGGTATTTATGGTCACAGTAAAGAGAAAAGTAACCAATTCTCAGCTACCATGTGTCTTCAAGTAGATCATGACCATGTATCCCCCTCCCCCAGCCTCAGCCAAATTAGTTACTTGTTATCTAAGTGGTGCCTGCCACCCAAAGCTCTGTGCACCTGGGAGCTATCCTATCCTAAAAGAATGCATTTTTTTTCCCTTTTTAAAACTCATCTATTCATTTTACAGCTGGGTCAAAGCCTCCCCCACCCAGTCCTCCCCTTGTTCCTGTCCCTCTTGCCAAGAGTTTGTTCTTAAACTTTAGGAATCAATTTAAATGAAATTGACTAAATTCCTTTACAACTTTGGTTTCATCTTGGCCCCTGAGAGAATCAGCTAGAGCAGATGAATTTAGTTCACATTTCTACTATATTACTCTAACCTCCAAGACCTTCAGCTTTGCTGTTTCAGGTCAGTTTTAGAAAGCCCCCACATTGGTTTATAGAAAATCCATAATGGAGTCTTTACTTCCAAGGTAGTATATTGGCATTATATAGAAAGTTTTTTTTCTTAACACATGGTTTAATAAGACTTGCATATACATTCTAATGATAGCTTTAAAATGTGGAAATGGGGAGGGTCTGAATGCTTGACTACTGTCCATAAAATTGAGTAGGCTTTTAGGCTTAAAGTTTTGACAAAGGAAAAGGGGCAAAGGAGGAGAAGAGAGGGGTTGAAGGAGGAGAAGGATGAGGGGGAGGAGAAGGAGGAGGAGGAGGGGGAGGAGGAGGGAGATCCTTTGGTAACTAGTAGTCCTGGAATGGCAGTGCTCCTTCCTACTTTAATAGAAAGTGCTACTGGCAGTGCTCCTTCACCACTTTAAGAGTTTGTGAGGCGTCTTGATCTCTCAGCCTGAAAACAGATAGTTTTGATAGTGTTTTAAGAGACATCAATAATATACTTGGTCTTAAGTGGTGAGGCCTCCTTAGCTTCAATTCAATGCAACATTCTGAGCAGCAGCTACTGTCCAGTTCTGTGCATCGTGCAAGTGTGGTGGGAAGGAGCAAGCCCCTGGGAAGCTTAGAGATGAAAAGGTCCTACCACAGGTGTGTCCTGTCTGTCAAGGATTTTTACCACCAAGACTCCCTTTCATTATTCTTTCTCCTAGGCATTCCATTGAAATATCTGGGTTATTAAACCAAATTCCTTAGTGGAGTATTATTTTATATCATAGAGTGATTCTGCCCACAGGCCTTCTGATCAGAAACATACAGAAAACAAGTTTCCATTCAGTTTGCTGATCTCTATCAAAAGCAAAGGCATCTTGCCATGATTCTGCTGTGACGTCTTTCTTGAAAGTCAAGGCAACTCCTTCCCCCTCTGTGAATAAAACCCAGGGAAGCAGAGCCCTCTGGTAGTGAACTGTGTTAGGTTGCTAACTTCTGCCAGCCCTTCACTTCAGAGAAGTGGACTGATAGGGAGACCAGATCCCTGTGTTTAGACTCAAAAGCTCTGGTCAAAGAGTCTCCACCTCTCAGCTTTCTCACTGGTTAAATGAACATGAATATTAATCCCCTTGTGTCTCCATGGCCTCATTTAAACTATAGAAGAACTCTGTGGCAAACACTAACTGGGTCTGATTACAGTTTTTAAAATTCACATGCAGAAGTGTTCAGCCGAAGTTCTTCAGAAGTGACCATGTTGAGACACATACAGTCTTTACGGAGGTTATTAAGGTTAAATGTTCATCTGCATGGTATTGGGTTGAAATGACTGCTGTCTTCTCAAGAAGAGAAAATCAGGACATGGGAACACACAGAAAAAGGTCATGAGAAGACACAGGGAAAAGATGGGATCCACAAGCCAGAGGCAAGGTGAGGCTCTGAAGGAACCTACATGGCTAATACCCTGACTTGAATCCTCAGCCCCCAGAGCTGCAAGGAAGTGAATTTCAACTGTGCAAACTACTACTTCATGGCAGTTTGTTATGCTGAATTAATATAATTTAACATATTATAAATAATAGTTTATTTATACTGGATTAGCATAATTTTGTTTAGTGGGTTTGGATTTTTGTACATCACTCTTTACATGAGCAGTGTCTGAAAACGAAAGTGCCCATGTGAATCTGCCTTAGGAGGCTTCTAAACTCATAGTATATGTTGAATCATACCTATGGGAAATAAAATAAATAAATGGCATATCAAGTACAGAGATGCTAAAAATCTTCAGGCACTTTTCATCCAGGTTTTGTCCTTAGTGGCTTCTGCTCATCTTAGCTTCTTCACTTGATGTAGCAAACAGGCAGCTTCCAGTCTCATCCTCTGCAACAAAGGTAGAAAAAATGTTAGACCACCAACCAGTCCAGATAAGACCCTGAGGTGGTGGATGATGTCAAGGAAATGGCCTTTTTTAGACACAACAAGACTGAAGGACTTATGAACTCACAGGGGCTGTGACAGCGCATGAGAAACCAGCACAGGTTCATCCCAACTGTGAGAAGGTAAAGTGGACAAGAAGTCAAATGCCTGCTCAGCAAGAGGCCATTGGTACCTGCTGGGAAAAGGGAAATCACTGTTTTTTAAAGAGAGGGAAAGAACTGAAGTTGGGTGAGTAGCCAGGTGAGAAGAAAGGAGAGATTAGATCAAAATATTTTGCATCATGAAAATTAAATAAAAAAATAAGTTTGAAATAATATGCTTTAAAATTTACATTTTAATAATATATTTTGAAAAACAACCAGTCAAGGTATTAGAGATGTATTTGTTGGAAGTTTGGCCGCATATTATTTATTACTATTTCTTTTTTTCAGCTAGAAGACTTAGGCCCAGGGCTGAGATCTGTCAGCTCAGTTGCTGGGCCTGTTGTCTCAAGCTAAGTCCTGAGCCCTTTCTACTGGAAAAGAGGCTTTTGTCCAAACTCTAATTTTGTGTGCAGGATTTCTAGTGCATCCAAGGATCCGGACAGAAGAAGGGAAGACAATTTAAAGTGGCCTTGGCAGTTTGTGTGCCTGAACTAGTTTCACTCTGTTCATATGAAGTGTTGTATTATGTTTCTGGCTTGAACTTTCTGGTCTAACCTTGAGATTCAGACCCATTTGCAGCCCCACTGCCGCTTAAGCTCAAATAATCACACAGATACTTGTGTAAATTCTACGCTGATTGACCTTGGGCCCAGACATATAACTTGCTAACTCATTCATCTTAACTGAACACATGATTCTTGTTTTGTTCAGCCATGCAGCTCGGTACCTTTTCCCAGAGCATTTCAGCTTCTTTCCTCTATGTCTGATGCCAGTCTCATTGACGTGTCTCTGTGGCATCCCTATGGCATCTCTTCTCACTGGCGATTCTTTGGCATCTCTGCTCTCCTCTGAGATGTTCTGAGTTTTCTTAGTCTGGTAGCCCTATCCACACTTTCTGTCTGCCTTTGGCCAATCAGCATTTTTTATTATACCAGTAGGTGGGACTTTTACAATAGAACAGAACACAATCCTACTACAGTGTGTAAGTACAATCCTACTTACTCTATGTAAGAGAAGGCATGCTGGGTAAATTTGGTGACCTAAAGCCTAATCTTGCTGGAGGAAAATGCTCTAAAGGGCATGAAGGTCAGAGAGTTGCCTCTCATAGTATTCTTTCTTGAGGCACCCAAGAAACCAAGAAGCCCGTGCTTTGAGATACTTTGTGTGCTTACTTCGACACTACAAAGCCAGGCCTTAGTCTTCAAATCACATGACTTTATAAACAGGCCCTTAACTCTCTCACTCTCCCTTCCTTCCCCCTCCCTCCCTTTCTTCCTCCCTCCTCCCCTCCCTCCCTCCTCCCTCCCTTCTCTTGCCCCTTCCTTTCTTACTTTTCTTCAAGGGCAGCACCTGTGTTGATGAGGTGTAGACTCCTGAGTACCATTGTTACCTCTTCCTTTCTCTTTCACATTCTCATTGTGTTCTTCAAAGTCATTAAGTCCTAACCATGTTTTCTCTTTTCTTGGTGGCCTTCCACCAAGTTGAGACAAACTCTGCCAGCATCCTCACTTACTGTCTGTCTCCATTTATTGGGATCCCTGGCAAAGACTTCAGCAGCTTGGTCCCTGTGAATGGTCTGTCCTCATGTGTTCCTCCACTGAACAAACCTTGGGTTTCCAAGTCTGACTCTGTACCTGCATGTCTAATGCCACACAAACTTCTTGTTTGTCTCAGAAATCATCTCCTTCTGAAGCTTCTTGGGCTTTTCAGAAGTCTCTCTATTGGGCTTTCATAGGGCTAATGTTTGTAACTGTTTGAAAGCATACATTCAGTGCTATCCCTTATTCACCTCAATGAATAAAACTCTGTGATACACTTTTAAGCTCCATGTTTGTTTTGTAAATAAAAAAAATTCTCATCTTTTTCTTCTGTATCTCTTAGAACTTGAGGATGTACTAAGTATTGTGATTGAAAACCAACCATAAAGGGCTGAGCGGGTGGCTCAGGGGTAAGAAGACTTGCTCTGAAGGCCTGAGGGTCTGAGAACCAAAGGACAAGAGTTCTCTCTCTGGAACTTGTATAAAAAGCTAGTCATGGTCGCATGTGTCTGTAACTCTAGTTTTGGAGGACAGACAGGCAGCTATACTCAGGGCAGGTAGTGCAGGCAAAATAACGGGCTTCTAGTTCAGAAAAAGATCTTGCTTTAGACAGTCAGAATGAGAGCAAGAGAACGCTGGAGTTTTGCTCTGGCTTTCTGATGAATTCCCCCCCCCAAACTAATCATGGCAATTATAACATTGATCTCATTCTCTCCTCCCTCCCTCCCTCTCACTCACACACTCTCAAGGTTTCACTAGGCTTTATCCCTATTCCAGTCTCTGTCTGATGTGCCTCAGGGTCAGTTTTCCTATCTTGAACTTTGGGTGGTGAAGGGTATGCTTGAGCCTTTACTTTTTCCTCCTATCATGTTGTTTTTCCGTTGCTTTAGCACAACAACTGAATCTACTGATATTTAAACTGCCGTCTGCAACCCTGTGTCCCACTGCTTCCGCCATGCCTGGTGAGATTTCTGGTTCTACCGGGCACAGGCTCTGCTACTGCCACGGAATGTGGTGTTTAACTACGTCTCTATCATTCTGTTTACCAATAAAGACTTGTGAGTGAGATGTTGGAGTGAAAACCTGCTAGCTCAGAGAGGCTGAGAATTAACCAGTTGAACTACCTTTTTGGCAGGTGATCCAAACCCAAAAGACGATGAAACTCCAAGTCCCTTCCTACTCTTTTCTGTGTGTATTCCTGGCTTCTTGATACTCTCTATTGCTAATTCCTGTCAACTATTTACTGGTTCTGACCCTGATGCACAGTTGATTTTATTAACATAGTCTCGGGGTTTCACAGTGTGATCAAATATCCCACAACACTATTATAATTCAGAGTTAATGTTCAATACATACTTATTTCTGGATGATAACACAAGAATGTAAATAAAAGTTAGAACAGTGTATCACTTCTACAAATGTCACAGCTTACCAGGCCCTGAAATATGGTCGGTCAATGAACTGGAATGTTAAGAGCTCATTCACAATTTCATGAGTTGTGAAATTAGAAGACAAGGCTACATTTTACATCAGTAAAAAGAACAAAGGTTATGAATATTCAGAGGAAGTGTTCCTAAGTGGCTTTCCCTCTTTTTCTTGTGATAGGCTGATTTTCAATTTATTAAACTGAAAGAGGGGTCTAACCGATTGACATCTCATCAGCCTCTGTAAACAGAATTACTAGATTGGCTTTATAGTTGTGGGTTCTGCATAGAGCTCCCTTTCTTATCATATCTGTCTTTAGCAGAATGCAAAAATAGAACATTAGCTCAACCCATTGGCTTCTTTTTGTCTATGTTCACATTAAAGATCTCTACTGATGTTTTTAAAGCATCATATATTTTCAGTGTTGTTTTGAAACAATTCAGTGTAGAAATAGTAGATTTGCTACTGAGATGGTCAGTCTTCACTTTCTACCTGATTAGGCGAGGAATACGAAGGTCTTTGGTGAGGTACACTTTTAGATGTATCCATGAGATGTTTTCTGAAAAGGTTTAGTCTAGTAAAGGACCAATCCTGAATGTGGGTAGCAACATCCGATAACCTGAAAAAGGTTATTGACTGCAAGGAAGTACCCCTTGTCTGCTTTCTAGTCCCATCAAATGTGAGCAAGCAGCCTCATGCTCCTTCTATGGTACCCTCCCACAAAGACGGAGTACAATCTCAAACTGAGAATCCACATAAACTCTTCACTGGAGTTGTTTAGCTCAGATATTTGATCTCAGTAACAAGAAAAGTAGATAATACAATGAATAGTTTGCCCTTGGATTGTTCTCAGCAGTTGTAAGCAGCATCTTTACAAGGTTCAAAAAGTAGGTTGATGGTGGTAGCAAAGTTCTGTAAATATACTAAAATTTATTGACTTGTTCTGTTAAAATGTGTGAAATGTCTCAGATTTGTAATATGCCCCAGTAACACTGTTTAAGAAATGAGCATCTCTTTACAAGGGATGAAATGACTAAGTGAAACAGTGTTCCATCCAGGGCTCAGGGTTTCTTTTGCTCTTCAGGTCTGTGGTGAGACAGATAAGTACCAAGGTTCATGCTAGTTCTAATGTTCATGTTTAGAGGGTACTCAGAACAGGGATTTATACATTACCTAGCTGCCAAGTGTTATTCTGTGAACAGCATGTGGAAGATGATGTGATTCTCTGTTGCTACTAAGATTATATTGGCTTGAGTTCTTAATTTTCTGGTTGTGTTCCTCCACTCTACTTTTTAAATCATAATCAACATCTGTGTTTTTCTGTTGCTTTTTCAGAAGGCAGTAAAGAAAGTTTGTTCCTGGGGGCTGGAGAGATGGCTCAGTGGTTAAGAACACCGTCTGCTCTTCCAGAGGACCCGGGTTCAATTCCCAGCACCCACATGGCAGCTAACAACTGTCTGTAGTTCCAGTTCCAGGCAAACACCAAGGCAAATAAATAAATAAATAAATAAATAAATAAATAATAAATAAAGCTATAAAAAAAAGAAAGTTTGTTCCATTTCTGGCTTCCAGATCTTTGGATTATCAGTATCTGGACTAAATGTAACCCTAAAACAAGTGAAGGATCTAAAGCAGAGTGGTGACATATGTCTGCTCTGGGCTGAGTTGTGTTCCTAACCACAAAAGTGCATGTCATGTCACAGTGACTGCAACTGGGTTGGATTGTTAGGATATAATGAGGGTGACATGACTTCATAAGTGTGACTTTGAAGATGAAGGAGGGTGAGGAAGAAGAGGAGGTAGAAGAGAGAGAGAGAGTGGGTTGGAGAGAGTGAAACTGAGGAGAGAAGAAAGGGAAAATTTGAACTCCCAGCATTAGTGAACACACCGGAAGATAGAAGGTTCATGCTAGAAGACTTATTGGATAACTGTACTCTGCTCCTACTCTACCAGCATTCAAGGACAGGAGGAATAAATACCCTACATTTAATCCATTTGGTCTCTGTTTTGTTAGAGATGTGGAAGTATCTGTTTTCACAAAAAGAACTATGCCTCTGTGTTGAAGGTGTTCATTTCTCTCATAACATGCCCATGTGCTACTGTTTCAAAACTAGAGACAAAATTGTTATTTTGCATCCTACCACACACTCACTCACACACACACACACACACACACACACACACACAAGGTAGCTTACTGTATTGTTTTTTCTTTCTTTTTTGGGGGGAGGGAGAGTGTCTTCAAGATATGGTTTCTCTGTGTAACACTAGCTGTTGTCTTGGAACTCTCTCTATAGACCAGGCTGTCCTCAGACTCAGAGATTTACCTTCCTCTGCCTCCCAAGTGCTAAAATTAATATTTTCTTTTTCATATAACAATAGCAGGATTGGTTGTTCATAGTAGAAAGCCAAAAGGATGTATATAATATCTTTTTCTGAGGTCTGAGGAGATGGCCTGGTTGGAAAGTTGCTTGCTGTGCAGCCATGAGGACTTAAATCCAGATCTCCAGCATATATTTCTAAGCCTGAGCGCATCAGAGGACACCGGTGACACCAGGAAGGCAGGGACAGAAGGTGCCTTAGGCTCTCTGATCAACTAGTAGGGCCTAGTCAGTGAGCTCCCAGAAAACCCCTTGACATCCAACCCTGGCTCATACTCTCTCTCTCTCTCCTACACACACACACACACACACACACACACACACACACACACACACACACACAGTTTTTTAAATTGTTTTTGAGACAAGGTTTCTCTCTGTATTCCTGACTATCCTGGAACTTACTTTGTAAACCAGGCTGCACATTTTTTTTCCCAGTAATACTTCTTAGAAACATTCATTTAGATTGTGTGGTATCATTCTTGCCTTCCTCAAAGTTACCAGTCACTAAACACAGAACCTACTCATACTTTACTTTCCTGAACCTATTTCTTCTCTATTCCCAAGTTTTTAGCCATATCACTCACTGTTAGTTTACCTTTGGATTATTGACATGACTTCCCAGACCTTCTCTGGCTCTACCAAATGACTTTTGGTCACCTGCAATTGCAAAACCTCCTAGAAGGCCTCTCATTCTTCACTTTCTGTCTTCAGAACCCTTTCTCTTCATCACTCTTAGAAATCTTTCACTGCCACACTAGTTACAGTGCTGAGTGGAACAGGTTGCTTTATTCCTTCCTTTCTCTTTGTTTTTCAATAGGTTTCCCTCCCCCATGTCCTTGGAATGCCTTCACTCTAGTATGCCATCATCCATTTCCCTGTCTTGCTTAACTAATATTTATTATCAGAATGAACTTACAATTTATATTTTAAATTGAGATGCATTTGAGAGTGAATGTAGGTACTTGTTAATTATTAGTCCAGAGTCACAGGCAAGGGCTGAAATTATCTTAGGTAAATAGTAGTAAATAGTGATGAATGGCTGTGGTTTTCCCAACATGACTTTGTACTCTAACTCTTAGAGGAATCTGTCAATAACAGGACTTAATTCTCCTTCAGTTTCTACCTCACACTGTTCAAACCATAACTATAATGCACAAAATGATTATTATATATTTTGGCTCTATGGCCTGACTTGAAAGTGGAGAAAATGGAAATATTAGCTGTTTCTTGTCTTTTGGGTATTAGTCTGAGAGCAAGAATAGCCATGTTTAAAGATGATTACTCTTTTGACTAAAGCTGTATAAGTATTTACTACAGTGCATGTGAAAGGTTAAGAAGGTATGCCAGACTGGTGGGCATGAGACCAAAACAAAGGTGTTTGGGCTTCTGACATGCAGGGTCATTTTCCACAAGGAGGAAAAGTCAGGAGGAAAAGAAAGAAAATCCTGACCAACTTAAACCTGGATTGAAAGCAGCAAACTGTTCTACCAAGCAAAGGTGACCTGATGAGACTACCCGAAGAAATTTCTAAGACAGTCAAAGGAAAATAGAATCCAGAGCCTCAAAAGATCAGACCAGGATTTTCATTGTTTACAATGTGTGGTGTACAAGAGGAAAAAAAAGATAACATGATGAAAACGAAGAGAAATAATGTAAGAATCCCACAAGTTATTCAGACATGGGTGCTTTGGCTCTCAAGCTGAGTGATGGCTCTAAAAGGACAAGAAAGAGCCAATTTATCCATTTTTTCTCTACTTTCAAATCAGGCTATGAAACCACAAACTGTGTGTGTGTGTGTGTGTGTGTGTGTGTGTAATTTTTATATATTATAGCTAAGATCTCTACGAATCCCTTATTAATATATTCAAGTAACAATATAAGTAAGGATATCAGAGACATGAACAATATTGAAAATAAAATTCCTAAAATCAAGGCATGTCTCTGTAGATTTGATATCATATTTAGAAAAAACAAAAGAGGTTTGGTTCTTTTCATTTTTATCAAAGAAAATATTAAGTTAAGAAACAGTATACAGAAACAGAGAAATATGTACACAGCATTGAACTAAAACATATGTGCCATCAAAATCATAGAAGGGAGGATCCAACACAAAATCATGATACAGTAAGAGAAGAAGAGTTAAGTCTGATGAAAATACATGATAACTTCATAAAAATGTCTTATGATGGTCATCACTAAGAGCAATGACCATGTGCCAGTAAAAAAAGGAAAAAGCAAGTTTGAGAATTAGTGATGAATTTGGAAGCCCATCAAACAACAAACTTAAAAACTCGCTGTTAGCCCAATGTTAAGTAAGTAACTTACAAGGCAACCAAGAAGACGCACATTGCCACAACTAAGGACTGGAAAGAAATCTTAAAAGGACTCAGAGATGATTTCTGTTTCTAGCCATAAAGAGTGCCCTGTGTAACACAAAGACATTCTCCAAACACAGCTGCAGGCTGGGCAAAAGCATTTCAAAGACAAGTTCATAGCTGTTGGAGTGCAGTCCACACATGCAGGAAGTGGACACTATGATACAGGAAGAAAGAAGTTGAAGATTTTAACAGAGATGAGTTTTGGAATTGATAGTGCCGTTATCTGAGATAAATTGAGTGGAGGTGTCAGGGTACATGGCTCATTGGGTAAAACTACTCCCTACACAGCATGAGGACCTAAATTCAAATCCCAAGCATCCACATAAAAAGCTTGATGTGGTTGGCTGTATGCCTATAGTCCCTATGCTATGCGGGTCAGAGACAAGAAACTCACTGAGGTTTGCTGGCTGCCACCTAGTTCCAGGTCTAATGAGATACTCTGTCAAGGTGTTAAGAAAGAGGATGACAGCAAGACCGTGAAACCCATGTGTACATCCACCACATGCACACATACACATGTAAACACACAGAGAAATTTAATAGATTCTTTCTTTGAGTTAAGCAAAGCAGTCTAATAACCAGGAAGATTGATTAATATAAACCAACTAGAGTGATAAACAGAACTGAAAGCTGCAATAATCAGACAAAAATTTTAAGAAATGCATGAAATGAAAGCCATACTTGTGTAAATGTTGCAAAATAATTTTCCAACTTAAAAACACACTCGAATCTCATTTTTAAGACTTTTTACAAACTCCAAGCAAGGACTTCGCACCCAGGATGAACTTCCTCTGGTACTTTGTAGTCAAATTGCTTTAGGAAAAAGACAAAAAGAAACTACAAACAATGGAACTTGCCTTGAAAGAAGCATTGATAATATAGAACAGAAATGACAGGCAGGCATAGTAGTAAAATACAGCCTCAGAATTATGAATTTGTCATCAGTATCCAGGAGAAGTATATTTGAATATAAAAGCAAAATATAAATTTCAGCAAAACATTTTCTAACCATCACAAAATTTCTACAAAACTCTACATGATCTTTATATGGAATACAAAACTCTTCAAACTCTCCAGCTCACTTGGATGAAATACTTACTTTATGGTGTTGGTCTGGAGCCACACCTGCTGAGGTATGCTTGTAATGAAACATGTATTTAACATATATAAACAAAATGCTTAGCAATTTAAATGTAAATGGATTAAATTCCCCAGGTGAGGCAAAGCTAGGATAAAATAAGAGAACTCAATTAATATATTCTTTGAAAGTAATGGTGTTTGTGTTCTTCTGTTTACTTAGGCCAATTAAATCTTACTTTAGTGAGATATTTATTTGAAAGTTTTTGCAGCACTAAATTTGCTTAATTTTCTAAAATAAATTATCTATAAACAAATCAGCATATTTAATAGTTGTATGTTGAATAAATACCATTCTTATATTAAAATACTTCTATTTCCAGTGAAGCATATATATAATTAAGGTCTGTTTAAATTAATGCCTTTTGATAGATCTTTAAAGATAATTATTAGACAGAAATACATGTTTATAGCTCTATACTTATTTCCTACTAATAGAGCAAGTGAGTTTTCCTACACTGACAGAACTCCAAATTACTTGACAAGCCAGTTCTGGCCTCTGAGAGTTCGGTGTTGAGTTTCTACAGCTCTCAACTGCCAGCTTTTTTACCATTCTCCTGGGATTGCTGAAGAGAACACTACAGAGTGTTTTCTCCATGGGTGACAAATACACTATTATCGAAATGAAATATCATCATCGCAAATTTTTGGTACTTAAAAATACCTTTATAAGTTTTAAGCTGCCAAGATCTTTCTTTCTCCTGATTGATGGATCTTTGCTAGTACTGTCCATGAAATTTTGTTGGTGACCAAATAGCTCCATGTGCCTATAGCTGTTTGCAAAATTCTTTCCAAGCCAGACTTCTCCTGCTAAGAGAGTTTCTAAGTCCACGGGCTCCCTAAATAAACCGTACACACTATTCTCTTTGTCTTGAACAAAGAAAATTGTAGCCTCACACCTGCACAGTGTTATGTAGATAATTTTAAAACAGCAAGCAGTAAGTGTAGGAGTCTGAATCATGCTTAAGATTGTGCTTTGCATGTGCCAGGTGGGGACTCTACCAATGAGTTGCATTCATAGTCCCTGGTACTTTGAGACAGAGTCACTACATAGACCAAGGCTGCTTTGCTTGGGGTCTTCCTTCCTTAGCCTCCCAAATTCTGTTACTACAGAAGGGCACTACTGTATCCATCTCATATTTATATCTTTCAACCCTGTCCTGCCAGAAGGGCTAGAAATTTATTTTTATATATGCTACTTTTTAAAGAGCATAATTTCATTTAAATTTACTCTTATAGTACATTATGAAAGGTTTTATTTTTTTTAAAAAAGAAGTCCAGATAAATATTCCAGCAAAGACCTTGCTTTGAAATCTCTTTATCTAAGTCCCAGATTAGCCTTGTTTAAGAGCTGACTTCTATACCATCATAGATGGAATTTGAAGAAATATCATAAATACATAGCACAGACCAATTTTTTTCTCAGCCTCCAATAACATTTTTTTTTAACACCTATTATTTGCCTTTTGACCAATGACTCTGATGTTATCCTGTAACTAAGGATAATCCTCCCACTTCTCTGCTCTGATACGATGCAGACCAAGACCCTTGCTCACAAGAACCTTAAACTTCCCCATCCAGAATGCAGGCTATACATATCTTGCAGGATAAATTAACCTAGTCTCAGGACTTCTGTCATAACAGTACAGAATAAACTCAGAGACAGTTCAATTACCTAAATAATACACCCAAAACTATAAAAACAACTATTTCTAGGAAGTTTGATTAATTTCATAGTGCCTATATGCCTTTGTCTTCCGAAAGGATGATGTGTGTTACTTTTCCAGCTTAACATGATATAGAACTACGTGAGGTAAGCCTCTGAGTACACCTGTCTTGGTTAGGCTATTTGGTGTGGGAAGACTCACCTTGGTTGGAGATGAGATTGTTCCTAAGCAGGGACCTTAGATTATATAAAATGGAGAAAGTGAACACTAACATTATCTTCCTCTGCTTTCTAACTGTGGATGCAGTGAGGCCAGCTGCAAGTGCCTGCTGCCATGATTTACCCTCTGTGATGGACTATGTACTGGATCTGTGAACAAAGATAAGTAAGCCCTTTCTCCCTTAAGTTGCTTTTGTCAGAGTATTTTACCACAGCAACAGAAAGGGAACCAAATAGAAAACCACCATATTCCAAATTAGGATGGATTATGTCATAAAAATTCCTTTACTACAAAGCAGCCGATTCTCATGAAGTTCATCACCATCTGTGTGGTTGGCTTTCTGTGAGTTAAATTTGTTTTAAATTGATTAGGCTCTTGCATGAAGGAATGATGACTCAACTTTGTCTCACAACTAATGATATCTTGAGATGTAACTATCTCTCTCCAATTTATACATTAGACTATCAAAAAATGAACAATTAATCAACTTCCTCAGAGTCATTGTTCTCTTTTCTTATTCATCCCATTTTATTTCTCCACTTTTCTTTTCCATATAATGAAGAAACTCCATGGATTTCATCACCCGCCCTCTGTTTGGATGTTGTATGAATGTTGACTGTTTACTTCATGAACTAGTTATTTTAACTTAAGAGCGCTCATATTATTAGAAAAAATATTTGTTGACTCATTAAACAGTTTGCTCTATATTTTTCTACCTAGTTGTAAATATAACTTATGAAGGTAAAAATATATATAAAAAAGAGTTCAATTAATCTTTTCTCAAATAGTAGGAAGAGATTTATCTTTCTGACTCAAGATTAAATCATTGATCCAATGATTCCTTGACTTTTACGAATTACAGATTTTCATCAACTCATTGACCTGTTCCTGGGATTCCCAAACTTTCTGATATGTGGAAAATAACTGATGGGAATATAACCTAGAAAAATTTTTTAATGCTACATCTGCAAGCATTGGTAGCTTCTTTTCAACTGATATATGTCAAAAGTAAGTAAAAGAATACTATTTCAGAAAATTTGGCTCTTGCCTCTTTCTCGAGATTAAATTATTGCCTTAATGAATTCACTAGATTATGCTGAAGAACTCGAAATTTTACTGAGACACCAGGGTCCATTCTGAACACTTTTGGGAACTCTGTCCTTGAGTCTTCCATTTCATTTTTGAGATGAAAAAGAGGTTAAAAAGTTCAGCTGTAGGTGTCTGTGGTTCATCATGATAAATTTATTCATTCAGAGAGCACAATGATTGCTTAAGTGTTAGTCAAGACAAATATCTGTAGGTTTACCTTTCCAAGTCTGTTTGTTAAATCTCCAAACTGATCTGGACCCCAGATAAACTAATTTCTTGGCATCTCCTGTAAATACACTGACAGCAGAAGCCAATATGTCAGCTTCAACTGGAAAATCGACTAAGATGTGGGGGAAAAAAAAGTCTTCTGGTTTAAAAACCCTAAACTAAACTTGGAAATGAAGACTAAATTCCTCACTGGCCCTTTCTAATTATCAATGTTAGATGATTTTGCATTTAAAAGCCTATTTGTTTTTCTTGTTCTATGCAGCAAGTAGGTCAGAGTGGAGACATTCTGACATGACTATACTGCCCTGCCCGGCTCCTGTTCCTTGACAGAGTTTACCTGGGTAGCTTCTGGTTTCCCGCTACACTAAAACATGATAACATAATCAGAATCCTTATGGAGTCAGGTCTATTGGCCATTGAGCCTGCTCAGAAGGTAAAGGCACTTATAGTGTGAGTCTGGTGACCTGTTTGACAAGCCCCCATCCCCCAGGTGAAAGTAGAGAGAATAGAGTGCACAAATGTTGTCCTCTGAACTCCACAGGTGAGCAATGTATAATACAGATATATTGTACACGTATATAAGACAACAATAATTTCTAAAAAGTTTCATTTGGAAATTACATTAAAGCATATCACTCTGGACCCTCAGTATGTCTGAGTCAGCAGATCTTAGAAGGGCCAATAATGAGGATTTCTAGTATGTTCTCATGTGGTGCAGACAGATGCTCCTAGATAGGGGACTGTGACTAGTCATCTGCAAAACTCAGGCTTAAAAGGCCACACCCTCACTCAAGAAAGTCCTGTACATTTAAATATTTTGAACAGTTCCATAGTATTACCATGTTGTGCAGTCAAATTCCTTTTATTTGGGGATAGAGAGACTCTTCTTCCAACCTCAACTTTGGGTCATTACGACTAATTAATTCTGATGAGAAAATACAATGGCACTCTGAAATGGCAGCAGGCTATAGAAGTAATAACCCAGATGGCCCCAGTTTTTAGAGATTTTCCCCTTTAGGTGTTATTTGCCTCCTTTGGACATGAAAATTATTTTACATTGAGAAAAGTACCTTTTGAAATTTATGCTAGTGGACATATTTCTGTCTTTAGCTATTTTTCATAGAACTCATTTTCATATTTTTGTTTCTGATGGAAGGAAGCACAGCAATGAGGATTGTTTTTCAACGGTATAATTCAGGCAGTAGACTGGTGCTGAGCCCAGTATATCTCTGTTCTGTATCTACATAATCTTTTTCCTTTTTCTGATGAACAGCACGCTCTAACCAGCTAGGTGCTAGCCTTGCTTATGACCACTAAGTGCTATTTATATGGTGATCATAATACTTTACCTTTTTCAAAGAAAATTTAATTATTTTGTTACTATTGTGTGTATTGTGCATGTGTAGATGCACACGAATGTACTGTGCACATGTTTAGAAGTCAAAAGACAACTTTTGAAATTGGTTCTTCTTGTTAATCTTTGTTTAGGCTCTGAGAATCAAAGTTAGTATTGGGCTGGCTCAGAAGCACCTTTACCTACTGAACTAACTCTCTCACTGGTCCCTTTTCCTTTTAACCTTATATCTTTTGGTTTAAGACACATGTTGTTATATTAACTTCTAACATTGCTCATGACACTTCCTGGAAGAGTGAAATTTTTGCCACAATCCAGTTGTAACATCTAGCCAATGGGAGATATATTTTTCTCTCCAAGATGCTCACCTATTACCCTCTTCACCTACCTACCATACCTATCTGGGACTGTTTAGAAACTGAATCAAGGGTCCCAATTAGAACTTCAGCTTAGAATCCAAAACCAAATTCCAGCCAGAAATTCAGAAGGAAAACCTTAGATTCAGTCCATTAGGTGACCTAATTTTCAACTATCTCTACTCATTGCTGGTCCTTAAGATGTTGTAGAACCCAACCTAGAACACCAGTTAAAGATGCCCAAAGCTAGTCCTCTCTGTCTGAATACCTATCAGTCACTCTAACTACCATGCCAATTGGTAACCAGGTGGAGTCTGAATCCTAAAATGTAGAATTGTCCCAAAACTGAAAACCCATCATCATGCACCTTGTTTACAGCCCAATTTATTGCATTAATAGTAAACAAAGGCACAAACACCCATCAGATAAAAGAGAGGCCAGATATCCACACCAAGAAACACAACAAACATTTAGAGATCCATGTTTTCATATTTATTGTTTTTTCTATGAGGCCAGGTAACCCCTAGGCTATTTTTACTTTACTATACTTCAGTGCTTCCATCTAGTTGGAAAACTTCCATATGAGACTGCAAAGTGTATGTGACTGGAAAGGGAGGATGGATTGAAGAACTGATGCAATGGGTGGTCATGCCCCCATCCTAGCTTAGAATAGGAAGAAAGCAGCCCTTCCTTCTTTTTTTATTTTTATTTACTTATTTATTTTTATCTATTTTTTACTACATCCCTACATAGCAGTGCTTTGCTTCTGGTGTGGTAAGAGACTGAATTTCCAAGGTATTGCCTTGCTGCCTAAGCTCTCATTCAACGTTGAATAAGAAGAATCCAAGTAAAATGTAAGAAATCTGTCTGTTGATTCTGATTTCATATATTTAGTTGATTCAGGAAGGTTTTTTTTTTTTTGTATGTGTGTGTGTTGTTGTTTTTGTTGAAATGCATACCAATAAATTTGCAATCAGTGTCGGAATGCTCAGGAGAATTTTAAATTGGTTACATTTGTAAGTTTAATTTATTTAAACTTCAAAGATTTGTTCATAATTTGGAAACATTTTGGTTAAGATGAAAAATGCATCCAATCAAGCATATGAGGTGGCGTACTTCACTTTGTAAATGAAGTTTCAAAATTTTAAGGGGATTTAATTAAGTTTTTTAATCAGTCTGGTTGTTTTAAGGGAGAATTTGCTTTTTGTTACTTGAGTTGATCAAACACTAATCTAAGCTCCCTGCAAAGCCTTCTTTATTTTATATAATGTTTGATAGATGCACCAACAGGATAGAAGATTTATGAATAGAACTTAATGATTTTTGACAAATTATGTGTCTATTTTGTTTTACTTTAGTAAACAAAAATTTAAAACACAAACAACCCTAGCTTATTACATTTTTCTTTTTTAAAGGCGGGCCCTTGGGTAAAATATACATTGATACTACTGAAGATTCATCCATCTCTGACATGTGTTTCTTATAGTGTGCTGTCATTGATCTGTCTTGGGAAGACTGCTCAGAGTTCAGATTGTAGCCTGGGAACCCATCTAATTCCACAGAGAAGGGGCTTTGTAAATGGCTCCTACCAAGCTGTCTGGAATCTTTTCTCTTGTGTATTCTCTTCACTTTCTTTGTCCTCTTTTCTATGCCTTCTACTCATGGTTGATTCAAGGCCTTCTCAGTTCCTTAAATATGGTAAATCTTTCTTCTTGCTTCTGCCATATTTCCTGAATAGATTCTCAGTCATATGGTCTAAGAGCATTTCCATTTGTTTATCCACTGTGCTGCTAATAAGATTCATGTCCATGGGCATGGGGATAGAATTAAGGAAGGTAAGACAACAAATAATTGAAGTTAGCTCCTTATTAGACAAAAAATGTTCTATTACATGTTTCTATGAATTGAATTTCTTTATAAATACCCTGTTTCTTTTTTTCTTGTTTAAATATTGGTCCAGTTACTAAAGTGGGGATCATAAGGACTTTGGAATATGGTGATATGTTACATATTTAATAAAACTAGTCTGGAATATCAGAGAAGAGATCTACTCACAGTCAATCCAGCAGTTTCAGAGAGTGCTAACTCACACCTTTAATCCCAACATGGGGAAAGACTGGGAGTGGTGATCTATGCCTTTAATCCCAGCAGATCTGAGTTTGAAACCAGCTTGGTTTACAGAGGGAGTCCCAGAATCCCTGGCAGACAGTGGTGGCACCATGCCTTTAATCCCATAACTCCAGAAACAGATTTTTCTGTGTTTCTGTGAGTTTAAAGCTAACTACAAAATATTAGCAGCCCACGCCTTTAATCTTAACCTGGATGTGATACAACTGGGCAAAGAAGGTATTTAAGACAGGTGTACGAAGACAGATTGGGCAGGAGAAGCAGTGAGGAGAGGAGCAAGGCTGAGGAAGCTGGAAGAAAGTGGGCAAGATTTCACTGGGTAGTTCCTCTCTGTGATATTCCTGCCTTTCCCCGATATCTGGCTCTGAGTTTCATTTATTACAACCAGAATTCATACCACATCAGAATATCTTCCTTCATGTCATGAAGTATGTTTCATAACATCTACCCGAAGCACTGCTAGCTGGGATTCCCACAGAGTAAGCCACAACTTCCTTCGCTTTCCATTTCTTCATGTCAGTTTCTTTATTCTCTAATCTGATCCTTTCTCCCAGGAAGATGATCTCTTGCCTAAATCACACTCAATGTAATTAGACCTTGTTCCCTTCCTCTTTTTTTCTATCAGTAGGAGCCTCCCCACCCAGTGCATCCCGTGTGCCCACACTCTGGCACACTTACATAAACTTGATACCTAAGAGGCTTGTTAAATTGGAGCTTTTCTTCCTTTCTGCTTGTGCTTAATATTAGTTTCCTGCTGGAACAGCATCTTTGTCCTGAACCTTACACTGATCAGTAGCTTATTTGACTCTATGAAATCCCTATCTTTATGTCAATAAACCATGACTGCCAAAGAAATCCCACCAGTTGGATACTATGAACCTGCTGCTAACCAATTAACCTACCAGACTGGAAACATATGATCTGTTTGCATGATAAGTGTAGTGATTTTTCTGGCTTTGTGTTTGTAGCACCTGGATGGTACCTCCTGGATATGTCAACCCTGATTGAAACTCAAGGTCCCTTAACTCCATGAGTGTCATTATTCAAATGCTGGTTTTACCCTTGAGAACAGGTCCTGCCATCTGGTTAGTTTCACCTTCTCAAGTCCCTTCTACATCCTGCTGTCATTTCTCTTCCTGCTGCCCTGCTTGAGCTCCCAGCATGCAAAGAGCCCAGATGAGTTATTACCTTGCACATCCGTAGTTCAATTTTAATTGATGTTCACAAGCATGTCTCTAAGTCACTATGGGAGGTCAAGGTGTCTTCTAAATCATCAAGGAAAGGATAAATTATGTTCAGTAAAATTTTATTATTCCCATATTTTCATTCTTCAGAACCTTGTTATCCACATAGGAATATAGTTAACCCCGAATTAATCAGATTAATCAGCAGCCCAATTCCAAAAAAGCTTAAAATTTACTGCCTTAGGAAAGACTTAGATGACTGATTATTTCATTTTGCATTTGATATTTGCTATCAGGTACATAGATTTCTGATAGTGTAGTGTGGCAAGAAGGATATTCCTAGTATATGAGGCCTTCACATCTTGACTGATCATACCAAGTCACAACTATCTGCTAATTCTTTGTCTGTAGCCATACCTACAACTTCCCTGGAACATGCTAATTACTCAAATATATATATCCTTAATAATTACTGAGGCAATGTCCTCATAATGGTAGCCAGTAGGACTCACTAAGCATTCTACGTGTTGCCCTATATTTGGAGTGGTGGGTAGAGCTGTCCTTATAGTTCTCAGTTCATGAAATGAGCAGGTAAAGCCATTAGGAGATTATATACCATTTCTATTCTTTTGGTTTTCTTTTGACAGTGACTACAAATGATGTATATTGAGATACAGAACCCTAAAATGACTTCACATAGGGAAACAGTTGCTGAGCACAACTGCATGGCTTAGATGTGGACAGGTTTGCTTGCTACCCCTGGAACACTGAGATTGTCGTCCCAAGATTGTAGCATTAATTGTAATTTACACACTCATATTATTGATCTTTCCAATACCACCTTTCAGTCTCTTGACCTCTTTCCCTATAGTCTTATTTATTGGTTTACCTTAGCTATCCATTTCCTTTAGCTGCATGTGGATTGCTGCCAATCACAGAATCTTTTGGATCAACTCTAAATCAAATCCTCCATGTTTTACATATCATCCTCTGTATTTCTAAATTACTTCTGCTGCTTTAACTTAAATAGAGCAATTCTGTGAAAGCGAACCTTTGCTCTTCCTTGATACATCCTTACTTCCCTCTCAATCCTGAAGAGATTATACAGTTTATATCACTATGGGCACTTCTGTGCCTATAACCACAAGTACTTTGTTTTTTCTTCTTGGCAAAGCTCCCACCACAGTAAGTCCAACTGCTTTTAAAACATCTTCACATTTGTCAAAGGAAAGTAGATACACCTGGAGGAAGAGATGAGGACTAATGAATGGGCTTTAATTCATGTCTCCAAGTTCGTTCACTTCTGGTATCTTGGATGAGTATAAAACACAAACTTTTATATAGAAGTTGTCGTGGCAACACTACAGGAGAAAGTCCCAAGTGCAGGCACAAGAGTCAGAGACCTACTTGTTCTTTCAGTCAAGAATTCCACAAGAATACTAAGCTATTATCTATAATATACTCAGAGGACCTTGTGTAGACCCATATAGGCCTTGTGCTTGCTGCTTCAGTCTCTTTGAGCTCATATGCACCTTGCTTAGTTGATTCAGATGATTGTATACTCCTGGTATCTTTTATCCTTTCTGGCTCTTATTCTCTTTCTCCTCCACTTCTGTATCAATTCTTGATTAGTAAGGGGAGGGATTTTTATGGAGACCTCCAACTTAGACTCCTTTAAAATAATGGCTACCTGTGGTTCTCTGCATCTGTTCCTATCTGCTGCTAGAGAAAACTACTCTGAAGATGACTGGATAAAGAACTGTTCTATGAGTATAGCAGCAATCATTAGAACCTATTTCATTGATTTTTTTGAACAGTTAGTGTTTTACCCTGGGTCTGTGGGCTATTTTTCTTTCAGTGGCCTGAAGAGCACTTGCATACACACACACACACACACACACACACACACACACACACACACACACCACACAGGTGAGGGCTCTGTGTAGGCACCAGCTCAACTTTTACTTGGTCAATGAGTTGGGTGGGTATTACCCTTGACAATGGAGCTCTACTTTCAGTTTTGGAAGAGCAACCTTTTGTCTTAGCAACAGCCTGGGTTATGGGGGAATTTCCATGGGACACCTTTGGCCAACAACTTAATTGAATACAACCAAGACCCACCACAGGAAGCCTTGCTTGACTACAATGAGATGGTTAGTTGAGACTCCATATATATCATTACTGGGAGTCCTCATTAAGATCACCTTCATATTCCAGGAAGTTTCCACTGCAGTAGGTTTTCACAGCACCCTCCAAATCCCTCCTCCCATTCCAGCAATCTTTCCCAAAAATCTCTTCCTCCACTCCATCTCCCTCTAGCCTGTCTCTCCATTCTCATGCCCACCAGCCCCCAATCTGCCCATAGAAATCTATTTTATTTACTCAGGGACAACTCTGTGCTCCCCACAAGAACCTTCCACTTTACCTAGCATCTCTGGATCTATGAATTGTAGCTTGGCTATCATTTAGTTAACAGTTATCTTTCTGGGTCTGAATTACCTCACTCAAGTTGATATTTTCTAGTTCTATCCATTTGCCTGCAAATTTCATGATGTTATTTTCTTATCAGCTGAGTAATACTTCATTTTTATGTCTAGTTTCTTGAGTTCTTTGTGTATTTTATATATTAGTCCTCTATTTGATGTGAAGTTAGTAAAACTGTCTTTCCCCACTTTGTAGGCTGCTGCTTTGTGTAATTTACAGTGTCTTTTACCTTACAGAAGCTTTTCAATTTCATGATGCCTAATTTATTATTGATTTTAATGCTTGCAATATTGGTGTTTTTCTCGTAAACACATTTTCTGTGCCAATGCATTTAAAGCCTTTCTCTATTTTTTTTCTATCAAGTTCAGTATATCTGATTTTATGTTGAGGTCTTTGATCCACTTAGACTTGAGTTTTATGCATAGTGGTAAATCTATTTGCATTCTTCTAATTAGAGCCATTCAGTTTGATCAGAATTATTTGTTAAAGGATTCTTTCTCCTATCCAGTTTGTATTTTTGGTTTCTTTATCAAAAGCTAGATGTCTACATATATGAGGATTTATGTGTGGGTCTTCCATTTTATTCCATTAATCAATGTATCTGTTTTTATGACAACAGCCTGTGGTTTTTATTATTATAGCTGTGTAGTACAATTTGAAATCTGAGGTAGTATGACCTCAAGCATTTCTTTTATTATTCAGGATTGTTTTAGCTATTCTGGGTTATTTATTTTTCCATATGAAGTTGAGAATTGTCCTTTCAAGATCTATAAGGAATTGTGTTGCAATTTTTCATGGTGATTTACTGAATCTGTACATTGCTTTTGGTAGAATGACCATTTTTACTATGTTAATCTGCTAATGCATGAGCATGGGAGATTTTTCTATCTGCTGACATTTTCTTCAATTTCTTTCTTTAAAGACTTGAAAGTTTTTATCATACCAGTCTTTCATATGCTTGGTAAGAGTTACTCCAAGATATGCCCTATTATTTAAGGGTATTATAAAAGGTGTTGTTTCCCTAATTTCTTTCTTAGTCCATTTGTCATTGGTATATAAGAGAACTACTGGGGTTTTGTTGTTGCTGTTAATTTTGTATCAAGACCCTTTGCTAAATATGTAAATCAGTTGTAGGACTTCCTTGGTGAGATTTTTTAGGTCACTTGTATATATCATGTTATCTGCAAGTAATAATGATTAGTCTTCTTCCTTTCCAAATTGTCTCCTCTTGATCTCTCCCAGTTGTGTTATTGATCTAGTTAGAATTTCAAGTACTATAAATAATAAATGTGAAGAGAATAGA